>PVHX01007693.1:0-89228 GCA_004024805.1 Geosciurus inauris
GCATGTTCTGCAGCTCTAAACATTCTTGGGTTAGAGTTCAGTAACCAGTCTGTCAGAAGCAGGAAGTGCAAAGAATGTGTTTAGGCAAAAAAGAAAACTCATGGGAAGTCAATGCCCAGAACAAGGTGTGGGGAGGGGCCCCAGTCAGTGGATTGCACAGGGAAACGATGATAGGATTTGTAAATTGGTTGATGACACCACTTTCCATGGCTAATTTTTTTCCTTCTTTCTTTTCTTTTCTTTTTTTTTTTTTGAGATCTAAGCAAATGCATGCAGAGCCAAAATTCCAAGCTGGGACCAGGAACTCTGTGCATCTGAGGTAAGTCGAGAAGCCAGGGAAGAGGCTGCCTTTCCTGTGGCTGGGCTGCTCTCCCTGACCCCCCAGGAGCCAAGAAGACCTGCACAAAGTAAACTTCCCTTTTCAAGTATCATTTGGCCAACCAGGAGTTTGTTAATTGGTGCCAATTATTGATTTGCCAGCAACTCCTACAGATTAATACTTCAGGAGTTAGAAACCCAGCTGAGCGTGAAAACAGCATCTATTCAGAGTTAGGAATCACATTTCAAAACTACAGGGAAAAGAGAGAGAGGAGAAAGAAATTGTTTCTCAAATAAAGAGGAAGAGATTCATTCATCTCATTAATACTCAGGACTCTGGAAGTCTGAATCAGGTCCCCAGATGAAAAAGCATGGCATTCATCTACACAGAACTGATCCAGTGGCCCTCCAAGTACAGCAATGTGCCCTTATGATTCAAGTAGCACTTGGTTTTTTCTGTAGCAAAAAGAAACAGGCTTAAACTTCCTTCAGGGAAAAAGTGCTTTTCAAAAATGTGTTTCTGAAACTAGTAACATGACTTGAAAGTGAGCTGTGCTCTCCTCACAAAATGCCAAAGTCCTTCATTCACAGAAGACTCCACATACTTGTCCTGTGCTCATAGTGCAAGAGTGGATTAAGGTGCTTTCTTTGCCCCACTAGCCTATTCATTTTCTTGAGAGGTCCCGGAAAACAGGAAGGTCCCTCTGTTAGGCTGAGACTCTGAGGTAACCTAGTGTGTCCAGCAACCAAACATCCTAAGCCAACAGCCAGGCCCAGACTGACCACTCCTGGTTCCCACTAGGACACAGATTTTCTTTGCTACCTCCACCGCCCCCATGCTCTCCTTCCCCATCTCACCCCTTCACCCCTGCATCCCTACTCCTCCCCACAACCTGATCCCATGCTCACCCACGCACCCACCCCACCTATACCCAGGCTCCCTGGAGTTTCTCCCTAGATCCCCAGCTCCCACCTACATCCAAGCCTCCCTGAGGTTTCCCTAAACCCCCCTTCTCCCCAAACCTTAGTCTCTCACCCAACCCTGGTTCTACTCCCTCTCCAGAAACTTTCTACATCCACCCCCAGCCTTCCACCCAAAACGCTGCTCCCCGTTTCCCCCAACCTTGATCCCTCACCTCCCCCCTACCCCCAGCTCTGGGCTCAGGTGCCCCCACCCCCTCATCCCCATCCCCTCCCCTGCAGGCTCCTGGCTGCCTCCCCTCCTCCCTCCCTGAAGCGTTCCCTGCCTGCCTATCATCTTGCTCTAATTGTTTCCAGATTCGTGTGGGAGGTCAGGGCCCGGGAGTGCTGCTTCATGCCAAGTTTATAAACAGAGCAGTGTTTCCAGATGGCCGCTGGCTCCAGCCTGGCGAGCAGGTTGATTGGGACCAGAATAACAACAGGTGGAGCGCAGACAATGAGTTCCTTGACACTTATTTACTCCCTCGGCTTTTTCTTCCCTTTGCAGCCCTCCACTCCATCTGCCATAGGCACCAGGACGGATTTCCACAGCAGTCAAATGAGAAGGGGGAGGCAGTGGAATGCAAAAGAAAACAAGTTATTTCCCTAATGAGAGCCGCAAGTTAGAGGTGGAGAAGAACAGGGGGAGCCATAAAAACACAGTGATACTGAAGTCTAAGTTGAGCAGCTTCCACCTCTGTGGACAGGCCCCTCAGCTGGAAAGGTGCTATGTCCACCTGCTTCACTAAAGTCCTGTGTGGCACCAAGTGGAAAAGAACCACAGCAAGGGTTGAGCAGGGTCCTCTGCCTGGCTATGAAGGAGGCAGACAGTAACCAAAAGAGTCCAAAAAACTCCACAGACTCCTTCCTCACAAAGCCATCCCACCTCGGAGAGCCCATGCTCAGATATCCTGACTGATCCATGCCTGTCAGGACAACATGGTATCAATCCTGTTGAAGCAGGGATTCTGGGGACTGCCTAATCATTCTCTGAAAAAAGACTGACCACTAGGCCTAAGCCCCATTAAAAGATTCAAAAGGTTCAAGTGGAAATAGAGTTTGGACTTAAAATGGGAACCTGTCACAATGAACCAAAGAAGTCTGCAGTGGAAGACCTGCTCCCACACACTCATCTCCGTTGGCGACAGGGAGGGCTGGGAGTTGGCCCCAGGAAGAACAGCCCAATGGGCCCACTGTTTTATGGAGTGAAATGAAGGTTTCAGTAAACAGCAGCAAAGGCACCAGATGCCTCTAGTTAAACACAGAATTGCAGAGCAGGCCCTGCAGAGATGGAGAAACCCCGCAGCAGATTGTGCAGAAGGGAATAAGTTATAAGTCACACTGTCGGGAGAGCTGTCCTGAAGCCCCAGAGATAGGGCTCCAGACAGAAGAGCCCCTGGCAGGGCATGCGTGAGATCATGAACCAGCCTTGACAAGGCGGAACAGTCTCGATAGGGAATGATGAAGCGGCCAGAAGCCAGGCTGGCTTTGTGGTGGGAAGGATGACGATCACTGGTTTACAATCCTGACCTCCAAAAGGACTGGCAGAAGAAAGCGCCTGTGCAAATAAAGCATATAAATATCAAAAGTACATTTTTAAGGGTCTCAGAGTTAAGGCCAGATTATCTCTGTGAGTCTTTTAAATCTGAGTTTCTACTTATAAAATGTAACCCGACACTCTGGCTTTGAAGATTTGGGATCCAGGACCAGGACTGTGTAATTTATCTGAACTGACAGAGCCATTAGAAGCCAGGCGCCTGACCCCACCTCCTGTGCATCAGTCCTGGATCCCTGACTTCCTGCAGTCCACAGCATCACTGTGGTTTAAAATATATTGTCACTGTGATGTTTTTGCTTCTTAGCAAAATGCAGGGCATCAAAAGTGCCCATTTAAAAAGCCAGACATAGGTATTTCACTTAGTCAAGGCAGCACTTTTATATAGAAAGAATATAAATCCATATTTCTCTAATTACCTTCACTAAGTTTCCTACACAGCAATCACCTATTGAGGTTTTTATCTGAAAAGTGCCAAGAATTATATAAGGAATTCTTAAGAAAAATAAACATGTCTTAAACTAAAGAGCAACAAAATGGGCTAGAGGTAAAACATTTGTAATGAGAGAAATGAATGGGGACCCTAGAGAGTGAGACAGGGCAGAGGAACAAGTGTGGTGCAAGAATCAGCTCACATTCCAGGCCCATAAAGTCATTCACTGAAGGATGAAGTCAGCTCTCTCTAGAGGATGTTTACCCCTGGAGGAGCATCTCTGAAAGATGCCGAAAATTTCCTGAAGAGATGGCATTGCTGATGACAGGTGTCCCATGCAAACACTAGCTTCCCATAGAGTTTGGGAATATCAGAAAGAACTATATTTGTTGTAATTCACGAATCCTGGTACATAACCACCCACACACTTGGGAACGAGTTCTCCCTAGCAAAAATGAAGTGCCAACAGCTGTTTATCTGAGTGCCCAGTAAGATTACCCTGCAGCTAGAGGCAGCCATGGCATAGTCCTCTGCCATACCCACCCATCATAAAGGAGAACGTTTTCCACTTGTATTCCAAGACTGAACATGAAATTTTGTTCCCAACCACAACATACTGAGACACACCATTGTGGCATCCACTGAGTTTGCCAGAACAGGTACACACAATTTGTCCCTACAAATTGAAAATACCAGGTTAAACTGAAAGCTACTTTTATAGCTTAAGCACTTAACACTCATCTCTCCACAGTTAGTGCAGAATGGACTTTGTTTTGGCTCTCTTGGTCTACACAATGACAAACATGTAGCCAAAAAATGGATCTAATAATAACATTTCCAGAGTCAAAACATTAGCAGTGGCACAGCATTTCCTAATTTCATTGATACATGGAACATTTTATTTTAGGATTGGAAGTGCTGAATTACCAAATGTCATTTTTTGTACTCCATTTGAAGGCCAAAGACGAAAACCTAAAAGATTGGAAAAACAAGTATTTTCATCAGAGAATTTCATTTTTCAAATTTAAATTTATTATTCCCTTACAAATGGAGATCAGGGTATTTCAGCCTACACAATGTATTTGTTATTTAATGGTTTTATTCTTATGCAGAATAATGAGGTAGTCAAGTAGGGAAGCTGAGGTCTAAGGGAGACCTTTAAATCACTGGTATTACTAGCAGTGCTATTCTACAGAGCATGCTCAAATGCTTACTGAAATGAAACGTATTTAGAAGTTAGCCACACTGCTCTTGTAGTTAACCAGCCAAGCTACCCTTTATGTACCATTTAAAACACTTCTAACCAGAATTAAGGGATTTTTTCCCCCTTAAACTTGGCAAGCAACTGAAAAGACTAGTGTGGTGGAGGTGAGAAATGCCATTTCCAAATCCTGAAAGAGCCACGTAAGCCATCCTTGGTGACTTAACCCAAATTCCCTCACAATAGACTATTTGTGAGTGCCAAGTTTAAGCTTTAAGGAGGCAAAGTCAGAGAATTCAATATGTGGATGATAAGTACATTCTTTCGGCTACATTTTTACCTGAGAGTTAGCTCCTTTCTGTCACCACCTCCTCTGCTTTGCCAAAGCCCATCCTCATCTGCACAATGTCCTCCACAGACAGAAGTCTGCTGCACCCACTGCTGGTGGCATCTCACTGTGGGGCTTGTAAGCAACAGAATGCAGAGTTCACCCTGAATCTTACCCCAAACAAATGCAACTGCAGCCAGTGCATGAAAATATTAGGCATTCATGGACCCAGGTTTGTAATCATATGTGCTTTCTTGCCTAACTCAGCGCACGATCTGCAGGAGACCACTGCTCTCCAAACCAGTCCTAATCCCCTTAAGAACTCCAATTCACACCACTTGGCATCCGCTGTGTAAGGAAACAGGGCAATTATAAAACTCATGCTGTGACTAAGAAAATGGCAAAGCCAATCAAACTGATACTCCCCAATTCAGCCAGACTGGCAAGGCTACTCAAATAAACCTGACATGGCATTACAGGATTGCCAGCCAGGCTCTGTTTCCGCATTGCCTCCTTGTAAATTACCTTTACCCTAATTGGAATTTCAAGTGTTTGTTCAGATCTAGAGCCATTTTTTTTTATTCTAATCTCCAAATATGCTTCAATAACAGTATGGCTAAATTTGTACTGTGTTTCAAAGGTTTAATTAGGGCAGTGAAAGTAGAATAGCATCCTAAAGCAAGGTTTACAAACCAAGCATCACTTTTAGTTTGTGACCAGAGTGTAGTGAGTTAAGATAAGACCTTCAATAAAATCTTGTCTGGAATAACTCAGGAGGATGAGGTAGGAGGATCACAAGTTGAAGGCCAGCCTTCACAATTTAGTGAGAATCTGTCTCAAAAAATAAAATAGGAGCCAGTTGTGGTGGTGCACACCTGTAATCCCAGTACTTTGGGAGGCTGGGACAGGAGAATTGTGAATTCAAAGCCAGCCTCAGCAAAGGTGAGGAGCTAAGTAACTCAGTGAGACCCTGTCTCTAAATAAAACACAAAATAGGGATAGGGATGTGGTTTAGTGGTTGAGTACCCCTGAGTTCAATCCCTGGTACCAAAAATAAAAAAGGTTAGGGAAGTAGCTCAGTAGTAAAGCACCCCTGATTTCAATCCCCAGGATGGGGAAGAGGACACCTGTCTGGGCAATGACTGTAAGTAATCACAGAACATTCCAAATGCATCTGAATAAACACCAAAATGAGTAAACATATTATCATATTTTTAATTTAGCAATTTTGATTTACACCTTTAATATTATTCAGTTACAATGCCTTTGAAGCCACTGTTTTATGTTAAAAGCAGCTGAGAAATTGGCTCTGACATTATGCATTTGATGATAAACCAGACTTTGTTTGCAACATATATTGACATAACTCAGTTTAAAGTCTTTAGGGTGAAAATGCATTTAAAAAGTTAGTGCAGGATCCCTATTGTTTAAACTTTTTTTCATTGAGGATTTGGCCTGAACTAAATCAAATCTGCCCGGGACAGGGACAGTTCACATCTTTACTGTGCAAGTAAAGCAAACAGACCTCTTGTTCCCAAGCCCTCCAGCCACAGACTGAAGGGGGCCGTCCAGACACAGCTGACCTCCTGGACTTTCTCTAACTTGAGTTCTCTACCTATGACTATAGGAGCTTTCACCATCTAATTCAGATTAGTAATAATAGTTACAAAGAATTTATATAACCTGAATAAAAGATCTATCTAATGCCATTTTGTTTCTACTGTGAATTCACTCTACAAACAACAAAAATAGAACTCCTGAAATCTGAAATGAAGATTCTTATTCTACAGAACTGTTTAAAAAAAAAAAAAACACACAGCTCACATCACCAGGAGGCAATGATACCCCCAACTCCTTATTAAGGGGTATAAATAAAATTAATTCTATCACAAAGCAGTGCAACCCAACACAAATGTTAAGATGATCTCATGTAAGGTATTATGCAGAAGAAAAAATATTTCCTAAGTCAAACTCAGAAAGTCAAGGATTATATGTTTTCTCTCAGATGTGGAAGCTAGAGAGGAAACAAAAGGAAAAAGAGGGGAAGCTGAGTCTCATGAAAATAAAAGGGAAACCAATAGAGAAGAGAAAAGGGATTGGGGGGAAGAAAAGGGAAAGAGAAAGGGGAGGTGCTGGGGAATGAAATTGACCAAATTATGTTGTGTTCATGTATGAATATGTAACAATGAAACAGTAGTATGCCTAAGTATAATGTACCAATCAAAAAAGAAAAAAGATTTCCCTTTTCATTTTTTAATCTTTATTTTCATTCAACATTGTGGGGCTTCTGTAACCTTTGATGTTTTGAAATAGGAGATTCATTTTAGTTGGATGGATGCTTACCTCAGCACTGCTTTTAACCTCACAGGTGATTTATTCACACAACCCCTTATTCTCTTCATCTGGAGCCCAGCAATGGCTCACTTGCATCACTTCCGCCTCCAGGTTCCTACCATGGCGCTGCTCCCAGGAGCCCCACACAGATAACAAACAGCAGGCTCAGCAAAGACTGCACAGAATGAAAAACCACCTTTGCCTGGAATACTGAAACGCTTTCCAAATCTGATTTGGTTAAACTTCCTTCCAGGACATCATTCCCTCTAAGAGACAAATAAGCAAGTTGTAAATAATACAATTAAAATCTGTCATAACACTGAAATAAATTCTTGCTACAGTGGAACAAAGTTATTTTATTTGGAAAGGACTAAAGTTACTAGTGTCCCACTTGCTTCTGATAAAGATTCTTAAATATCCAAAAGGATTAGGAATGTAGTACTTAGTAATAATAACTTATTCCCAATAAAAATGATCTTTGGCAAAGGACCAACTAAAAGTTATGTAACCAAATTAAATTCATGACAGTTGGGAAGAGCTCACTTTCCAAAAGTCAACGTCCTCCAGCAGATTTCCTAATAGCTACCTGATGGTACATTATTCAGGAAAATACAGAAAAAGAGAGATAAAAAGATGGGGAAACAATGTGAATGCTTTCTCAATTTTAAGAAAGACAGCTCTAAATTACACTTGAGTGCATTTCAAGGAACTGAGACATTTAAAGTGTGTGTGTTAAATATCCCAGGTCCACCTAATCTAATTTTCCCTCTGAGAATTCAGATGTGCCATCATGAGCCAGCAGAAGTTCTCTGACATAAAGATCTCAAGTTTCCCTGACAGAAGCAATGAAGAGAAAGACTGGACGGCCCACTGGGCAACCGCTAAGGGGATGGCAAACTCCTTCTGATAAGAGAAAATTGAAGATCCCAGGTGACTTCTGAACATCTAGGCTGGTGTGGACAGGGAGATGTGGACAGGCACCTGTGCAACACAGGTGCATGCCCTCCTCCTCCCCAAGGCATTAAATTGTGAGCCAAATAAAATACTTACAACTTGAAAAGCACTCTAAAAAACCATGTGCAGAGCTGGTTAAGAATGGCAAGGTGCAGACAGGATGGCTCCCACATCCCTGTGGAATGGAGAGTGATGTCAGCCCCATGTTTCTACATGGCCTCAGGGCAGGTGCAATGGAAGGTGAAGCCATAAACCAGCATGCATTGGTATTTGTAGGAAGTAAAAAGACAGAGGAGACACCAAACAGAAGAGCCCTTGAAGATTCTCTGGGGAAAGTGAAGAACTTGGAATCCAGTCATTCTGCTTCAGTTCAGACATTGGATCGAAGGGTCAGGCTGGGCTGTTTATGTTCAGGAGGCTCACTTTACAATTCTCCTTGAGTCTGCTGGCCCTTGATGGCCCTGTCTGTTCCTCACTGTTGGTAACTAGCACCTGTAACCACCTGCAGCCAGCAACAGGCAAATGGTAAGTGCCAGGAGAAAGGAGCAATGGAAGACAAGCACAGGCCTGGATTCCTGTTCAGCTGAGGCCTTAGACCTGAGCCAATTTCCTCACCTATAAAACAAGATGACACCACGGCAGGGCATTCTGAGGGTAAAGATGATGGAGTGTGTATGAAGCTTCTCACACAAAATCTGGCACCATGTAGAAGCTCATTTCCACCCCATTTGCTGCTGGCAGCCATAATACTTATAGATCTACTCTCAGAATGGTACAAGATTTATTAGTCAATGCTAAGAAAATATTTTTTAAAAAATCAGAGATATCTGCTGTATGTTGAAAAACTATTGTGTTACTTTAGATGATGTTCAAAGAGCTAAAATATTTTTAAATCTACAAAAGTTAGATGTAAAACACAAAGAAGAGACATGTTTAATGTCCTGCATTTTATAACTTTTCTGAAATATCTGGCACATGAAAAATGTATCAAAACCTGGCTCCCAAAAGTCACCAACAGATCCTGTTGATAAGAAAAAGCCGAGTCGATTGCTTATAGCAGTAAGAGAAAACACTACCTCTCAAACTTTGGCTGGGCCTCAGAGGCAGGAAGATAAGGTCTGCATTTATTGGGAATTGAAAGTTAGATTTAATGTGAGACTTTCCAAGTGGGAGCTTGATTAGCGATGGGCAGCATTCCTAATATCTTACTTAGGACTGAAAGAAACAGTGAAAGCAGGCCTTTGAGATGAGGGGTTCTTTTGAATCTTAGGGCAACAGTTGGTTTAGTTGTATGCTTTCTCCAGCTCATGGTACATTACAGCCAAGTGTTGGACTCATGCCAAGGAGGCACTAAGGATGCAAAATCAATGTCAAAAATAGGAGACTTAGGAGTAAATGGTTGAAGGTGCTGCTACAGTTTGGATCTGAAGTGTCCCCCAAAGGCTCATGTGTTGAAGACTTGGTCTCCAGTAATGTCCAGAAGTGGAGCTTTTGAAAAGTGATTGGATTATAAGGGCTTTAACCTCATCGGTGCACTAATCCATTGAAAAATTCATAGTCGAATGGACTATTGGGAGGTGGTGGAAAATGTAGGCGGTAGAAACAAGTTAAAGGGAGTAGGTCCTTGGGGGTGTGCCCTTGGGGATTATATCTTGTCCCCAACTCTTTCCCATCCCCCTCTGCTTCCTGAAGCCAAAGGGTGAGCAGCTTTGCTCTGCCACAACCTCTCTGCCATGATGTACTGTCTCACCACAGGCCCAGAAACAATGGACCCAGGTACCATAGACTGAAATCTCCGAAACAGTGAGCCAAAATAAAATTATCCTTTTTTATGTTGTTTTTATCCTGTATTTTATCACAGTAGTTAAAGCTGAGCTGACTAATGCAGGTGCCTTAAACCAGTAAGAGGAAAGAAGGCAGCTAGATTGCAGACTCCAAAGTGCCAATCTGTATCTAAATTCAGGAATTGGGGTGAAAGCCATCTATTTCAAGACTAGCTGCTTCACTTTGGGATGCCTCCAAAGAACCCTAAGCAGAGGGTCCCCTTTGGGGTGTTCTTCCAGTGATTTCAGAATGTTGATGTCTTGTCAGTTAAGGGATGTGAACCCAACAGTCAACCTCCTAGCACAACAAAGTTCTTTCAATCAGTTTTATGAAGGCAAAACCTCTGCCTGTATCTGAAACTTCCAGGAAGCATCAAAGAAGTAGTAGTTATAGATAACAGAGACTTAAAATGGCCTTCGTTATTTTATTACTGATTCTTACCAAAGTGAAAGATCTGATGAGATTTCATTACAATAATGCAAGCTATGAAAAAATAGTTATTTCTATGGCATACAAAACAAACATACTAAAGTATCTAAAGTTTTAGACCAAATGCCTATGAGGATCATCACAATGTTTCAAAGACAATGTGAATACATTTGATTTATAAAAATGGACTTGTAATATAGGAAAATACTGTGATATGTAATACCTAGAGATACAACATATATAACATCAAGAATATACTAAGTATATAATAAAAATATACCAAAAATATCCAGAATATCCAGAAAACAGATTCAATGAATCTGGACCACATATTAAACATCAGTATTTTAATATGATTTCCTAGGTATATCTCAAATTGAAAGCACTAGGCTAAAATAAATCTTCATGATTTTACAGGGGCTTGGGAAATCCCAAAGAAAATTTTAGGTATGAAATACATCCTTGACATTATTTTACTTTGCTTTACAATTAGAAATAAATGAAAGAAAAATTGTCAGATTTGAACACTACTGATAGGATTTGTGTACCTGAGAAAGAGTATATGACAATTCATTTGATAACAAAAAATTTTAAGACAACATAAAAGTAAACTAATTAAACACAAGAGAAGTATTCTTATAAAACTGAAAATAAATCCCTTTATATTTTAGATAAATACAATAAACAGTAAACCAAAGAAACAAGCCCTTCAAAATTGAACAAATTTTGCCTGTATTTGTAACATATTTCATAGCTCATGGAACCATCATTTGCACTTGTTTAACTCAATAAACCAATGGAAGTCTTTTATTCTTTATATCAACTTCTTGAAAATTCCCTCTGAACCCTATATTGGTAAATCATTTCACTTTTAAAGCTTGTCTCTGTTTTCTTAGACAAGATAGGGCAATTTTTTATTCCAATGTTCTTTCAGTTAGTGTCTATATAAACTTTGATAATAGACTTCCTCCTTTGAGATTGAATGACAGAGGCAGAAGAATCTAGTTATTTTATGTGTAAAATCAACAACTTATCCAGTGTTGGACTTTCCTTCCATTTGTAGGTATTTTCAGAATGCTTCTCAACAAGTTCTGAGTTCTGGGGTTATCTCTTATTCTGGTGTGCATTATGTGTTGATCCTCAATTCTAGCTTAACCCCATTTCCAAAAATTGAGGAGGGAGCTGGGGTCCATCTGACTCAAGGCCCACTGGATGCTGTCCATAGTGCCATGAGGCCTATCCATGGGGTCTCTAAACTCTGTCCTGTCTCAATTTGTGGAAATACAGTCCAATCTATTTTCAAAGGAATGATTTTGAAAATAGCCTCCAAAATATCTCTTCCAACACTAACAGCTTTTCTGAGCCTCTCTGGCTTCCTATGAAATCTGAGATCTCTCAAATCATCCTTGGGAATTCCCATTCTGCTTTTTACACCCAGATTTTATATATTCAAGTTCTCACCAACAATGGTATATATCAGAGAGCCCCAGATTAGACATTCCTAAAATTATTCTAAATCCTTCCTGGAATGTGTCCCTATCTAGACAGTTATTTGGAAAACCTAACAATGATGCTCAGCTCAAAAAAAGAGCAGGGTTTCAGAATAACAGATGGGGCTCCCTGTTCTGAGGGAGGTTTGCTTCAAGAGGCAACTCAGTCTTGGGGGTTTCTGGCAGGTAAGGAGGAAAGGGAGTGGATATGAGGGCAAAATAGGGGCAAAAGGAAATGAAGCATAAGATGCAGAAGGAAACAGTAGGAGAAAGGCTGTTAGGTTCAAGTTATGATTTATGAGTCTCTAAAAGGCCTAATTTTTTTAAGTTTTCCACATTTTTTCCTTTTGTCTTAGCCAAAGAATCTCTTAAGGAAGAGGCTTTTGACAACTAAAATTTTCTTTATATTCCTTTTCTTTTTTTTTTTTTCTTTTGATACCTCCTCATACTAATTAAAGAATGAAAATTATTGAATTCTGGAACTTAGCTACTTTTTCTTCTAAGAAAATTTCTTAGTCATATTAAAAGTTTCACAAGCATCATAATGAAATCATGCCATTTAGAAAGATTAGCACACATGTTGGGATTATAACATAAACATGTTAATTATAAAAGAGTCCAGCCTGGGTTTAACTTTAGACTGAAACAAATCCATGACAGTGTGGAATGTTTTATTCACAAATACTGCTTTAGCACCCCATACACCAGACACCCAGCCTAACACATGGGCCATCCACCTACAGAACTCAAGACTTGTGGCCCCTAAACAACAGAGAAATTTGCCAATGTCATATCTCCCAAAACCTGCCTCTGCCTAACAGAGGAAGACAAGATTGAGGAAGTTTCTCCACTAGTGTTAATGAAGGACATAGGCCAAATTTTGCCCAAAGGCTGCTGATCTTAGAGGAAAACCTCAGAACTTCTCAGTCCCCAGAACCAGCTTCAAGAATAGGTTCACTTCACGGTTCCTCTTACTGTGAGGGGCAATAAAATGACATGGACAAAGATAGAGAAAAAAAGTAGTGTTAATAATGAGGCTAGGGAAAAAGACAGAGAGAGGAAAGAAGAAGAAGAGGTAGAAGAAGAAAGAGGAGGAGGAGGAAGGCAGGGAGAGGAGGAAATAAAGAAAGGGAAGGAAGGGGAAGAGTCCTGTGGAGCTGTAGGGCCTGGGAGCACCTGACCATAGAACTGGGGTAAGTGAGTCTATCCTAGTGAGAAACAACCATCTCTTTTCATGACGAAGGAAAGGAAAGGAAGGAAATGAAGGAAGAGAAGGGAAAGAAGAAAGAAGGAAGGAAAAGATGGAGGGGCAGATTTCCATCAAGGACAAACATTTCTCAACTCTGATCAGAGAGCTAACAAATATCAAAAATCATTTGTTATTTCTAGGAGACAAAATAAACTTATGACCTGAGAGCTCATGGAAAAAGATGGTTGTTAGTGTAGAAGTATCAAGAGCCCTAGACCCCACAGAACTCAGAGGAGTTCCTGTTCCTAGTCAGGAATGCAACCAGTGGTGAGGTTGAAACCATTCAAGATTGGCTCCCCAAACATCACCAATAGAACCCACCAACACAAAGCACAGTTCATGGCTCACCTCAATGAGGAGGATACCACTTCAGGAAGCTTCCCTGAGGCCTCAGATTAGGAAAGAGAAGGTCAGAATTCACTGAAAATTGGAAGTTTGACTTAAAGCAGGGCTCAGTTAAAATGGAGTAAGGATCAAGATATAGCTGTCCAGGATAGGAGGCAACAGCAAGGCAAGGACTTGAAGATGAGAGATTCCTTCAGTCTTTGAGAATATACTATCTACTGTCTTCCATCCAGGAGTCAATGGGTCTTTTTGGAAGTTTCTATAATGAACAATCAAACCATTTGCCCTGTCAGGATATTCCTGGGAAAACAAAATTAGGCTGATGAAGGGAGAAGAACAGCTCAAGACTGTGCTAACACAGAGTCAGGGGTGGTGCCAATCCTCAGCATCAAAGTATTTAGGCAGAGTATGCAGATAGTTTCTCAAGTAAGAAACTGCCACACAAGATAACATAATAAATGATAAAAGCACTACTATTTAATAGGGATTCAAATATGAAGTTCTTGAAAATTCACATTAACATGAGGATTGGCAAAGTAAATAATACTAATACTACTACTAATAATAATTAATGAACCGCTATCAAGCACCTGCTCCATGCCAGGTATTTTCACAAACATTCTCATTTATTCCTCAAAATGATTGAATATTATAAGGACTATTTTCTTCATTTTTGGTATCTGGAGTAATAGAACAAGGTTAAGTAAATTCTCCCAGAACACACAGAGAATGTTGGAGTTTCAGTTTAAACCCAGGACGTCTAACTCCAAGGTGGCACTCTTTCACTATACTACACTGCCTCAACACTCAGGAAATTATGAAGAGGAAAGTTAAGCCCACATGTGGAGCAATAATCAATCCAAAAGACAACCAGAGCCTGGAGGCCTCTAAGAAGTCCTCATTTATCACCATAGTTTAAGTCTAAGGCTCCCTCTATTTCTTCTCACTGTCTCCTTTTTCTCTGGACTGAATGCAGCTTTGCTAGCATGCTGTAGCTTAAGAATCAGAAGCCTAAGGAAAAGCCCCTCTCCCTGGGCTGTTTGCTTTCTACTAGTGATGCAAATACAGAACAGAGTCCCAAGATAAAAGTCCCCTTATGTCCCCAGAGAGCCCTGGGGTCAGATTGAAGGACTCAGCCTGCACATTTCTCACAATTGAAGTCACACCACTTTCCAGCAGTGTATTAGATGACCACATGAGTGGGAAAGAGCTTCCCCCTAGTCTTGACTCCACTGGAGCCATCAGAAGATCAAGGGAAATAGAGTGTTGGAGTCTGTCTTGGTCCCTTCAGGCCATCCTGTAGAAAAGTGGAGGGAAAGACTTCGATGAGAGTTGTTTTCTCTTGAGTTTTCCATACATGTCTGAACTAGGTCCCAAGGAGCATTCCAGGCCAAGGAGCTTTCTCCATGGGTAATGGGGTGACCTTGAAGATACATCTGAGTAAACTCTATCCTGAGACATCTAGAAACACATGTGGATGCTGGGATTATCCAAGGCACTAGTTAATAAACTATTGTTTTTCCTATGCTCAGGATCACTCTTTTTCAGAAGACTATAAAACCTATGAGCGGCATATCATCATGATTTTGATGATAAGGAATATGAAATTTTGCAGTGTTAAATGCCTTGCCCCTGTGTTGCAGAATTAGAAGTTTTTACAATGTTGTGATTGTTGTTTCTTCTCTCAGTAAATAGTCACATATAGACCCTAAAGATGTTAACACCTGTATCCAGTCCATCAAAGGTCTGATCCCCATGGCCCACAGCTCAAGGGCTGCCCAACCGAGAGGGCACAGGGTACAGAAAGGAGGGAGCCACTATCTCAGTCAGTCATCAGGTCAAGGGAGACCTCATAAAGGCATGGCCCTTTATACTAGATCTTCACAGATGGCTGGCAATGGACCACAAGGCCTGAGAAGAGAGAAATGATTTTGTGGGCCAACTTCAGTAACATTATAAGGGCATCATGTACTAACAGTTGTAACTTTGCAACCTCATTTAGTTCTTACTAAAGAATTACTAAGCACATACTAAATTTCTACTAATGAAGCAAATCTCCATCCCAGAGATGACACATTTTTGATAATCTTAGAAAGTTAACAACTGCCCGTGTATAGCTTGTTGAGGCAAAACCAGGATTTGAACCAGTGTCTTTCTGCAATCTTTTCCCCAATGCCAGACGGCCTCCCATTCATTCTGTACTTCCAACAATGGGGCCCAACCTAGCCTAAGATTAGTATGAAACAAGTCAGGAGCCCTGGGTGGTCTCAGTCATAGCCACCTTCCACTGAATCACTGATGAGTGAGAGCATAAGTTTCACTGTTGTATGTACCATGTTATTTTATTTTCACAACCTTATAAGTTAACTACTATTATGTCCATTTCAAAGAGGAGTAAGCCAAGATTTGGTGGATTTAGTGATAGGACAAAGCTCTAAGTTGCTTTTAGCAGTCAAAACACCTGACCAAGCTGCTCTTGGAAAACAATGGGCTCCCAAGCAGGTCTTCCAATTACCCTCAGACACAGAGCACCAGAGCCCAGGTAGCTAGAGTTTAGAGTTCTTTCCTCAGTCTACAATTGGTTCATTCCATCCAGTAGAACTTGTCTTATACACTATTTCAGACATCCTTCTTTTGATTGATTTGAAATGAACTGATGTTTTTCTTGCCAAAAAAGAAAACCAGTCCATCAACCCTTTCTTTCATTTCTCACCTTCTCAGAAGTTTTTGATCAAATGCTAAATTCTTGAGGGAGTTTAAAATTTTTGTTACCTCTGTTTGCCCTTAAAACCCTCCACTGCATGCTGAAGCACTTGGTGAGGAATAGGATGGGACAAGTGAAATAAACTCTCATATTCTTCAGCCCGGTCCTCCAGTTCTTCATGAGGCATGGCCAGGTCACAGCAGCTATGTCTCAAGACTGCAGGGATCTGGGTAGGAAAAGTCTAGCATGGAGTCTGTGTGGGTCTCTAAAGGATGTACTCTGAATATATGTAAAAAAACATTACAGTAAATACTTTTCTTATGTAGGATATGAAATTGTTACTATTGTATCTAAGCTCCCACTGCTTTCATTAAACTTTCTTACTTTCTCCTCCATTGTTTCTGATCTTTATGCAGCAGGGGGTATTAGTTCAGTAGTTCACTGACCTCAAAAGCACTCTAACAGCCTCCATGTACTTTAGGAAGAGCAATAAGATGGTATTACTAGTAATGAAGAACCTGTTCCTATTATTACCCAAGCTTCCTTTTCATCAAGTGAATTAGAAATAATGTGTCTTCATTTGTTTGGTTTGTTCCCAGTGAACTGAAGGATTGTACAAGCTTGATTTTTGTCTCATACTCCTTTCTTCAATTAATTCATTTACCATGAGAGGCGAGGAATTGAACTGAACCCACAGATAGGGCAGAAAAAGCTGTTGTACTTCAATGAAAAATGATACATTGTCTATATCACGCTCCTCCAGATAGTTGAATTTTACCTCGTTTCTTGTCATCTATTTTGTACCTCTTTGTAAACTGCAGGCAAAGGATAAATTTGAAAACTTGTTTGGAAGAATTTCACTGTTGCTGTGCAGGAAAAAAAAAATCAGTCTGTGACAGCAGCAGTGATTCATTGGTAGAGCACCTGCCTAGCATGCATTAGCACCTGGGTTCAATTCCCAGTATCACAAAGTGAACAAAAAAATTGTTTTTTCTTCCATTCACAATTCAAATCATATACTCCATACAAATTTGTGCCTTTCTAACTTCCCTTGGTTTTAACAAGTTGATTCCCTCATTAACTACTACATAAAACAAAATCTTTATTATGTATTTATTTCTAAGTCAGCATAAGAATCACCACACTTTCACCTTTTTCTGAAATTAACAAAGATTCATCCAGAATGTGGTCACCTGATGTCTTCACCTGTGGCCAGTACCTTAATGTGTATAGCTTACATAATATCATTCACTTCTCACCTGGACTTTCCAAATTTGTCTGGGTGTTCCTTGGTCTATAACTAAATTGCTCATAATGCCTTACCCACAAACATATCTGCCATAAGTGCCTTTTTCTTGAATCTACTGTGCACTTTGTGAATTAACTGCAATGTATGGGCAACATTAGCCCCAGAATGCACCCAAGAGCATTCGCCTTCAAAGAAGTTCTTTAGGATGACAGAACTATAGAATTAATGGCCTTGATTTTCTAGTGAAAAAAATAAATAAATAATGCAAATATAGAGTATAAAATATTTTAAGACTGACTTGGGAAGTTATCTAAATTAGTAATATAATTCTAGAATTAGGTTTTCAAAAAATGTTTTCTTCTGAATATTCTCTTAACAACAACATGGGTAAATTTTCACAGAAGAAAAAGTCCACAATGTGTTTGTTTTTTTAAGAAAACATATCTATAAGAAAAACTCTAGAGTTTTTAATGAATACATCATGATATTAGAGTGTTTTCAGGCAAATTCAGCATCTCACTGAGGTACAAAGAACATTTATTTAAAGCAATTTTCTGTGTGATAATTCAGAAGAGATCTAATTGGTTAAATAATTTTTTATAGGCTACCTGGAAAATGTTATTAAAGTAACTGAAGATTAAGAAAGAAATTAGTTGACTACTGCATTGTATAACTAAGAATCTCATTTGCCTCTTTTAAAAGTTTTGTAGAGCTGAAAATTTTTATTAAAATAAAAAGTGGGGAAGAAAAGATTAATTATCTCCTGAAGTCTTTATAGTAGATAAAGTCTAATATAAACTACTGGTTTTTCTTCAGTTATTCCCCTAAATGGGCTTTTATTACAAATTTTTAAAAAGCAGTTTACTATGAACATGAATTTTTTGGAACAATGGATTGAAACTAGTGGAAAATTTCTAGTAAGCTTTCTTCAAATATCCATATTGTCAAGAAACCCTCTGGCAAGTAAATACAACTCATGTGCAGAATTGGCCTTACCCCTCTGTACTACATATCATTAAATTAAAACAAAAAAAAAAAAATAATCAAGAAGGAAAGTAAACCACCAAGAAACATATTTCTGCCACTATTAAAAATGCCTGGATGCTAAATAAGCCAGCAGTGGAACAAAGTTCAAACAGACTTTGCAAAAGGGGAAAATATCCATGAATCAATTAACAGTACAATTTTTTTTAACCAAATTGCTTGCTCCCAAAGGCAGGGTTGTAGCTTGCTGCTATATGGCACCATAAAACTTTAAATAATCTTAATTAGAGAATCACAAATGAAACAAGATATTGCCCCTTGAGTTCTCTCTTCTATTTCATTCGCACAGTTCAAATCCTTCCCTCCTCAAATAAACAGAAACTTTTCTCAACTTTCTTCAACAGTTGGATACTGAGGCTGGGTCCCAGACTGAGAATCACTGAGTCACCTCTGGGAGAAAGAGCCCCAGGAGCAACCAACAGGACATGACGTTAATGGAGGAAGGTATCAAAATCAACACCTGTGTTGTCCTGTGACATTACATTCATTTAGAGTCACGCTGCCCTCTCACATCTGTGCAATTTTCCCTCACTGCTCAGCTGTACTCACCTGTTAGCACCAGATTCCAGGTGCTCAGCCTTGGGGCTAGTCAACACAGGGGCACCCAGAAGCATACTAGTCAATTCCCTAGGGAGGATAGATTACAACTTTATATTAATGTTTACTAAAATAAAGTAGGGAAATGGGTTTCTTAATATTTAATAAATAGTTGACATATTAACATGTATTTCATACTTTTGAATAAAAATATGTATGATAATAATAAGTAAAATTTATTGAGCTATGATAATGCACCAAGCATGACATGGTCCATAACTATGTGCTAAACCTAAACATGGTGACTGATTGCTAAAATATAAAATTTCAATATGGCCCAGTGTCTCCTAACTTAATAGACAAAATGTCCAGCATACAACTGAAAACCATCTGTCAAACCAAGAACCAGGAAAATCATAACTTGGAATAAAAGACAATAAACCAATTCCAACAGTGATAATAATCTACGGTTAGAATTACCTGGCAAGAATTTGGAATGGTAGTCATAAAAATGCTTCAACAATCAATTAAAAATTCTCTTGAAACAAATGAAAAACCAAATCTTAGAAAATAAATAAAAGTTATTTAAAATATCAAATGAAAAGTATAGAACTGAAAAATGCGCTAACAGACACAAAAATTTGCTTTAAATAGGCTCAATGGTAGGTCAGAGATGAAGATCAAATCAATAAATTTTAGGACAAAAAAAATATGATTTACTCAATATGAAAACAGATTGGGGGGGGGGGCGTACCAGGGATTGAACTCAGGGTTATTCCACCACTGAGCCACATCTCCAGCCTTATTTTGTGTTTTATTTAGAGACAGGGTCTCATTGAGTTGCTTAGCGCCTTGCCTTTGCTGAGGCTGGCTTTGAACTTGTGATTCTCCTGTCTCAGGTTCCCAAAGTGCTGGGGATTTCAGGTGTGTGCCACCACGCCCAGCTGAACAAACAGATTTTTAAACAATGAATAGAGTCTTTCTCAGGCACTCTTCTGAGACAAAAATTCACATTGTTTTTATTGAAATATTTAGATAACTTATATTTAAGCCCTGAAAGGAAAAGGGAAAGGGAGGGGCTTAAAGATTATGTAAAGAAATAATATCTGAAAACTTCACAAATCCATCACCAGATTTTAAAACGCTGAACAAGCCTTAAGTAACGTTTTTAAATTACTGAAAGAAAAGAATTTTCATCCCGAATTTTCTATCCAGCAAAGCTATCTTTCTGGAATGAAAGGGAAATAAAAACATTCTCAGATGCAGAAAGCTAAATAATTTGTAATTAGCAACACTACTTAAATATTATCAAAAAGAAGTACTTCAAACAGGAAATGAGAGAAAAAAGAATTTTGGAGAATGAGGAAGAAAGAAGGAACAAGAGGAGGAATATGCATGAATACATACAATAGACTATCCTTCTCCTTGTTAGTGTTACTGAATTGTATTTGATAATTTAATAAAAATCATAATATCTTCTGATTCATAAGAACTTGATATTTAAAGGGGGGAGATATAGGGCCTTAAGAGGAAATGAAGTTTCCTCACTTTACTGAAAATGGTAAAAGAATGATATCAGTCAACTATTATGTCACATATATATATTATATATATTATATATAAGTCACATATATATATTGTAAAACCTTTAGCAATCGCTACGAAACTATTTAGAGAGACATACTAAAACACCAATAATAAATCAAGTTGCAATTCTAAATGAATAAATCAGGTCAGAATCCTAAAACAATATCAAGTTTTAGGAAGAAAGAAACAGAGAAACAAAAGATAAAAAAAAGAAACAAAGGATCAAGAACCTGAGAAAGCAAATAACAAAATTACACTTCAAGTGTTAACATATTAATAGTCACCTTAAATATAAATTATCTAAATATTCCAATAAACACAAATAAAATAGCAGAATGCATAAGGAATCATGACCCAATAAAAGCTCTTACAAAAAAATTCTCTTCTTATACAATGGCATAGGCAGATTCAAGTAAAGGATGGAAATAGATATATCATATAAATATTAATATTTAAAAACAGTTGTAACTGTGTAGACATTGATAAAGTAGATTTTATAGCAAAGAAATTCTCAAAAGCAAAGAGGGACATTCTATATTGATAAATATCAGTCCTCTGGGAGAAAATAGAAATTCTAATTGTGTATGCAACATACAAAAGTGCCTCAAAACACATGAAGCAATATCTTATAGGACTCAGGAAATATACAAATCCATAATTGCAACTGATTATTTGAACAGCCACATCTCAACAACTGATAGTTCTAATAATCAGAAATTCAGCAAGAATCCAGGGGATCTGAACAATGAAGTCAAACAATGTGATCTATCAAACACAGAACATTCTACATAACAGTAGCATACTATTTTTTTTTTCAAATGTACCAGGTATATTTATCAAGCTAGTTCTGTATGCCAGACAACAGAACAAACAGTAATAAATTTAGAAAAATTAAAATATTGAGTGCTGTTCTCCGATCACAATGGATCAAACCAGAAACCAATAACAAAGAGACAACAGGGAAATATCCAAACAAAATTCTAAATAATTTCTGAGTCAGAAAAGGAAGTCTCCTCATGAAGATAGGAGAGAGAACTATAGAGCACAGGAGGGGGACCAGGTGGAAGAAGGGGGAAGGGGGAAATGTGAGGAATAAAATTGACCAAATTATGCAGTTATATTGGGTGCATGTACAAAAATGTTGACTACAAGTCACACTGTTATGTGTAACTCTAATGCATCAATATAAAGGAAAACTTTTAAAAAGAAAGTCTCACAGGAATTTCAAGAGAAAATAAAACAATAGAACAGAAAGAAAACAAACAAAAAAACCCATACCAAAATATGTAGGACATAGTTAAAGCAGCTATAAGAAGTAAAGTTATATCATTAAATGATTAAATTAGAAATGATGAAAGATTTAAACCTCTACCTCAATAACCTAAGAGCAGAAATCAATGAAATTGAAAATAGGAAAATAGAGAATAAATGAAAAAAAATTCTAGTTCTATGGAAAAGTTAATATAGGAAATTTTACTTTAGGAAAGCCTAAAGCAGAAAAGTAAAAAGTGAAGACACAAATCTATTAGGAATTAAATTACAAATATCTCTACAGATCCTATAATCACTAAAAAGGTAATAAGGGGGTTGGGGATATAACTCAGTGGTAGAGCACTTATCTAGCATGTACAAGGTACTGGTTGAATCCCCAGCACTGAAAAATAAAAAAAAATTAAAAAGTAATAATGGAATACTATGAACAAATTTACTTTAAAAATTCTCTAACTTAGGGCTGGGGGTGTAGTTCAGTAGTAAATGTAGAGTGCTTGCTTAGCATGTGTAAGACTGAGTTCAAGCTGCAGTACCATAGAAGGTGGGGGTGAGGGATGGAATCTTCCCAGTGTGGTAGTACACACCTGTAATTCCAGCCACTCAGGAGGCTGAGGCAGGAGGATCAAAAGTTCAAAATCAGCCTCAACAACTTAGTAAGATCCTACCTCAAAAAGACAACAACAACAATAATAATAATAATCAGCTGTGGATGTAGGTCAGTTGTACAGCACTTGCCTGGCACATGCAGGGTCCTGGGTTCAATTTCCAATACCCTATAAATGAATAAATAAATAAATAAAATCCTCCAACTTAGAAGAAATGAACCAATTCCTTGAAAACCACAAACTACTAAAACTTGATCAAGATCAACCATACAATTTGAACAATCCATAAAACATTAAAGATATTAAATTCATAATTTAAAATCTACTTAAAAGAAGCAATCTTTAGAACAAATGATTCACTACACTGGAGTATTTCACCAAAATATTTTTAAAATTTAAAACTAATCTTACACAATTTCTTCTAGGTAATGGAAGAGGAAAGAACACTTTGCAGCTCATTTAATAATGTCAGTATCATCCTGAAACCAAAGTCACACAGAAATGGTAAAAAGAAAAATATAGGCCAATCTATATAATGGACTTATATATAAAAATTTTCAATAAAATATTAGCAAATGATATTGGGCAATGTATATAAAGAATTATGCACCATAACCAAGTGGGATTATTGCAGGAATGCAAGTTAATTCAGCATTTTAAATTTGGTCATTATATTTCGATGTTCTACCATATTAATAAGCAAAGAAGAAAAATTATATAAGTTGATGCAGAAATGTATTTCACAAAATTTCACATTCACTTACGTCAAAAACATAAATGAGTAGTAGAGAGAAATTATCTCAAATTTATTAAAACTCTAACACACACACACACTCATACACACAACACTCTACACAACTAATTTTATACTTAGGGGTGAAAGACTGAATGCTTTCCCCCTAAGATTTGGAACAAGAAAAGCCTTTACCACTCTTATTCAACATAATACTAGAAGTTCTAACTACAGTAAGAGCAAGAAAAAGAAATAAAAAGCATACATTTTGGAAAGAAAAAGATAAAAACTGTATATGCAGATGCTATGATTGATATGATTATTTATATAGGAAATAAAGAATTTATACAGAAACCTTCTACAGTAATAAATAAGTTTATTAGGTTCCAGGATGCAAGACTGGTTTACAAAAATCAGTTGATTTCTAAATACTAATAATGAATATATAGTAAACTGAAATTAAAAACATGTTCTCATTTATATTTACCTCATGAAAATTAAATACTTAAGATATAAACTTAACAAAGCATGTATGGAAACTGTGCTGAAAATGCAAGAAATGCTTATGGAAACAACAAAATAATACATAAATAAATGAAGATACATGCCATTTTTATAGTTCAGAAACTTCACCATTAGTAACAAAGTCAGGTGTCTCCAAATGGGTCTATAGGCTACATGTAATTCTTTTGCAGACCCAACGAAATTTTTTTGTAGATAACGAAAAGTTTATTCTTTGAAATTGTATGGAAAAGCACAGGCAGCAGTAATGTAATCACAACAAAGAGGAATAAAATAGGAGGAAACACTCTACTCAGTATCACCTTAAAATGTAGCTACAGTACAGTGTGGTAAGGTAGAGGAAGTCATACAGATCCATGCAACAGAATGAAGAACCCAGAAATAGACCCAAATAGTCTCAATTGATTTTTTTTACAGAGGTGTAAAAGTAACATAAAGAAAGGCTAGCCTTTTCAAGAAATGATACTGGTTCAACTGAATATCCAGAAGGAAAAAAAAAAAAAACATTAAAACTCTTATATACAAAACTTGTTTCAAACTGAATAAATTGCAAAATGTACAACTATAAACTTCTGGGGAAAATGACATAAGAAAAAATATTTAAAATCTAACATTAGACAAAAGGTTCTTAGACTTGAAATCCAGAGCACACCCATAAAGGGAAATACTGATAAATTGAACTTCATCAAAATTAAAAACTTTTTCTCAATAATAATCCATGTGAAAAGGATAATAAAACAAGCTTCAGACTGGGGGGAAAATATTGACAAGCCACATATTTGAAAAAGGACTACTATCTAGCATATATACAAAACTCTGAAAATTCAACATTAAAGAAACAGAAACTAAGCAAAAGACATATACATATGACATTAGCACACGAAATAATATTTAATATCATTAGGCATTAAAAGAATTAAAAATTAAAACCGCAAATGGTATCACTACACACTTATCATAATGGCAAAAGTGATGAAAAATGAAAAAAACTAATGACACCAAATGTGGGCAAGGATATAGAGAAACTGGGTTATTCATATATTGCTGGTGGGAATAAAAAATAGTACTGCCGGGGCTGGGATTGTAGCTCAGCGGTAGAATGCTTGCCTCACATGCGTGAGGCCCTGGTTCGATCCTCAGCACCACATACAAAGCAATAAAATAAAGACATTGTGTCCATCTACCACTAAAAAACAAAATATTAAAAAAAAAATAGGGGGCTGGGGTTATGGCGCAGCGGTAGCGTGCTCGCCTAGCACGCGGGAGGCACTGGGTTTGATCCTCAGCACCACATAAAAATAAAATAAAGATATTCTGTCCACCTATAACTAAAAAACAAATATTAAAAAAAAATAGTACTGCCACTCCAGAAAACAGTTTGGCAGTTTCTTATAAAATTAGACATTAAACTACCATACAATCCAGCAATAGTACATTTGTACATGTATCCTAGAGAAATTAAAACTATGTTTACATCAGAACCTATACACAAATATTTGTAGCACCTTTGTTTGTAATAACCCCAATTTAGCATGAGGCCAGAAGTCCTTCAACTGGTGAATGGTTAAACAAACTGTGATCTAGCCACACTATGAATACTACTCATCAATGAAAAGAAAGAGAGTATGGATACTTGCAGTAATTTGAATGAACCTCAGGGAATTATGCTAAGTGGAAAATGCCAATCCCAAAAGTTTAAACTGTGTGATTCTACTTATATAATGTTGTTCATGCGGCAAAATTTTTAGAATTAGAAGACAGATTGGCAAGGATTAGAGTAAAAGAGAGGAAGCAATTATGGAAGGGAAGTGAGTGTAGTTATAAAAGGATGGCAGGAGGAACTATTTTAATATCTTGACTGTGGTCAAGAAAGCTACAAATATGATAAATTATGAAGGACTAATAAACACACAAAAATGAATACAAATAAAACTGAATAAGCTAAGACAATTAGGTTGATATCAATATACCAGTTGTGATACTGTATTATAGTTTTGCAAAATGTTACTACTGGGAAAAATTGGGTAAAGAGTACTTGGGATCTCTATGTTATTTCTTACAACTCACAATTGGTGAACCACTACTATTACCATAAGAATTCTAAGAAGAAAACACTGGCTAGGACCAAGTCAGTGCTCTGAGCTAGGCTCATGTTTGGCCCAGGACCACTCCCCTCAAAATAATAAAACAGCCTCTGCCCCAATTATGAAGTGGATGGTGTGATTGACATGGCAACTCACTGACACATCTGCTCCTATTGATCCACACAGCTGAGGTGATGGTCAGAGTGAACTTGCTGTCCAGACTCAAAAACCTGATACTGGGTTTGACGATGGAACCAAGTATTTGAAATCAAGGAACTAAAAAAAATGTACACATTTGTAATGGATTTTAAGGAAGTGTCTTTAAAGACAAAAAAATAATATGTCTTCATATTCCTCCTGTCTTTTACAGATGGAAGGACAAAGGGCAAAAGTACAAAATTCAAACTGCGGTGCAACAGTCCTCACTCCATAAATGTTTACCAAATAACTTCTGTGTTGCATGCACTGGTCTAGGCCCTTATATGCATTATCTAAGTTAACCTCTAGTAACCTGGAGACATAGATATTGTTGTCCTCATATTAGAGATAAGGACATTGAATGTCGGAGTGGTTCAGTAACCAAGTGACCATGTTTGTCTCTCAGGTAGCAAATTATATAGAACTTGCTGCCTGTTTTCATTATATCTATTTAAAAATATAACATGAAAAGCCAGGGACGTTGGTCTTTGAACTGAAGACTCCTGAGTTCTTGACCCATTTCTCCAAAAGCTGGGACAGTAGAAAATCACTGAAGATTCTTGCTTGTATCTCAACATGTAAAGGGAACAAATGTTCTCCCTGTTCTCTATTCGCCTTTGGGGTCGTGAAAGCTTGCTCTAAACAAACTTCATTATTAACCCCTTTGGGCCCCAATCTCTTATCAAAACCAGCAGTGAATCTGCTAACAGCCAATTGGCCCAGCGGGAACTTGGTGTCCTATCCATGAGTCTGGGTCCAACTGCTGGCAAATTCATCAAAATACAGTCCGGGAAGAAAAGAAGCCCTCTATTAACCTATTCATGAGTGATTAATCCCCCAACCCCTTCCTTCATACAGAGATGATTGTAAGTAAGAATGATGTACCAGAGTTTCTTTTCACGTAAAATGCTCCTGAAGTCCTGCCATTGTTTTGTGGCTGAGGACTTAAAACATTCTGAAAAGTCTCCACAGGAAGCTGCACTACTGAAATCTTACACCCACAGCCCTGAGCTTCTTCCAAGCCTGCTCATACCCGGCATATCGGCCAAATTCTGCCCTCAGATATGCACACATGGCTCCTCCCGATTGCCATTTAAAGACTTTTGCAAAACTAGTCCCTACTTGAGGGTTAGGAAAGCTCTGCCAGTATCTGAGGACGATGCCGCCAGTAGAAATTTCTAGACGCGACGGTTTAAATGGCTTGTAACTGGACTGGAAACACATCTACATTTCATTTTAATTATCGGTGATGACAACACAGGCTTTGCCATCATTTAGAATGTTCCTTCTCTACCATCTATGTCAAAATGACTGTCATGGTTTATAATTGGTTGATTTCTACTTTCACGAACATTCAGAACCAAAAAGCTTCAAGCTCTTATCTCCTGCCATAGAGTTAGGGAAGTCGAACAGCTAAATGGGGAAAGGTCCCAGACCGCTAATGCACAACAGGACAAGGAGAATAGTCCCTACCCCTTTATAAATAGAAAAGGAAACGCATCCACCTTTCGGGGTAGGAAACCTGTCTTTTCAGTCCCCTAAAGCAAAGCCTTTCTGAGAACCCAGGAAGGAAACGCATTCTTGACTGCTACTCAACGACAGAATGCAATGCACTTCTCCCAGAACCCAGTGTCAGCTTCCCCGGGAAAATCAAAGTCTGGTCACTTTTGCACGGGGGAGGGAGGGTTACTGGGCACTGGTCGGGCAGTTAAAACTTTCAACCTCCAGTACAGAAACTCACACATGCCTTTAGCACCACTAACAGAAAAAAAGCGTCTTGTTTCCAATTTGGCTGTAGATAATGAAATTAGCCCCCAAATTACCATAAAGTGGAACAAGTAAATACGAAAGCAGGAGCTGGGTTTCAGGCCTTCCCCCTCCCATCTACCCCCACCCAGTACAGCAATGTCTATGGCTTTTGAGCTGTTTAAATTCAAAGCAACACTTCTGTTTTTCTAAGTCGCTGTGTTGACCCCAAGCAGATAAAGAACACTCAATGACACATTCAGCAGAGCGGCTCTGTTCTTGCAGGGGCGCTCTGTTTACATCAGGAAATCCAGCCGGGGTTGGGACCGGGGGGTCGGCCGGCGGAGGCGGCCTGGGCGCCGGCCTCCCTTGCGCTCGCCGCCGCGCTCCGCTGGCTTGGCCGCGTTGGCCCCTGGCGCTCAGCAGCTGACTCCATCCAGATGTGCCGCGGCTCCAGAGTGGCTGCCGCGCGCAGTAAATGGGCATCGGAGGCTCGTCAATCTGGGCCAGAGCAATTGCGGTCTCGCGGGCCGCCCCCATGGCACACGGAAACGTGCGCTCCGGAGGGGACCCTAGGAGGCGGGGGAGTCTGGGCAGGGGGCGCACCCTGGGCGCGGGGGAAGCCGCGCGCTAATGACCGACCCGGGAAATGTTCCTAATACATTTGTACATTTCCTTGTAAATGTTTTACACTTTGAAAGAAAGGGGAATGCTGTATATCATTTGGAAATGTTGGCTGTCTATAGGTCCCTGTGGATATTACTGGGTTAGTACGACTTGTAACCAGAGCAAAAGAAACTTGGAGGAAAAAAAAAAAAAAAACTGGGAAACACTGCCAATTAGTCATTACAGGGAGACTGTAAAAACAAGAGAAAGAGAAAGAGGAGGGAGAAGAAGGAATCAAAGAAGAAGAAAATGCCCAAGGAAAAAAAATTAAAAGAAACTAGATGCGTTTTTGTGGTGTTCTCCAGAATAGAACAGGGAAGCAAGACAGCTGGCGGCCTTCTAATCAGGAGCAAACTGCAAACCGACCAGTTCCCCAGAGCAGCCCTGGAGGGGGCCCTGCGATTTCCCAAACTATACCTATTTGCTGTCCCTGTAAAACTCGAGCTGGGTCAGCCGGCAGGCAGTGTGCTTTGGAGCAGAACCCAATTGTGCAAAATCCAAGTTAGACATTTATTTCTGATCGCCTGCCGCCTACACAGCCGTTGCTAGCTGGGCTGTAATAAAACGGAGAAGACAGGAACCTTTTTTTTTTTTTTTTTTTTTAACAATCCCAAGTTCCTACCAGCCAGTCCCGAGCTTTAAGCAGACTGTGGCCATGCTTACCGAAAACTGTTTTTAATTTTACAGTAATTTTGATTATTAAAAATTTTTCTTGCTTTTTGCCAGACAAGATTCCAAGAACTTGTAACATCACAATCTGCAATGAATCTGAGTGAACCTCCCCATCCTCCTTGAGTAACTTTTTGACTTCATTTTAGGATTCGCAGAAATGTGTATAGAAATGTTAAAGTTGCAGCAAAAACTTAGGCTGACCAGTGCTTTTTCCCAGGAAGAATTGTGATAGTTCCTGAGCCTCTAGGGAGTGGGTTTGGGTAGGAGAGGAAGCTGGGGCCCACTCCCCAGGGACTGAGAGGCAAATGTTGCTGGCTGGAGAAGAATTGCTTATCTCAGCACCATGAGGAGCCGGCTTCCAGCCAGGCCTCTTCAACCCACAGTGATTTCAGTCCCCACCTCCTCTGAGTCAGGAGGACTGCCACATGTGTCCCAGATCCAGTCCCTGGCAAAGGTACAACTTTACTAATCAGCTGCGGTCCTTCTTGGTGTCTGGCCACAAGTCAGCAGATGCACAGCTCAGCCTTACCAGTACAGAATATCTTGCATAAGATCTGTTTCAAAAACAATTATATGAGCAAATTATCTTGGCTTCTAGTAACAGATTTTAAAAATCTAGTAGCAAGATCTCAAAAAATGATTAAACCACAGACGCTATTTTAAAGTAACATTAAACCAGACAAGAGATGAAGAATTCTTATAGAACCATCAAGAACATGTTCTACTCCCTGAGCTCAAAACTCCTTCACATGTGTGCATTGCAGTGGGGAGGGGATGTTTCACAGAGATGATAGCTGAAGTTCAAGGACAGACTTATTTATATCTGGGCCTTCTTCAGAGATAGAAACAAATACAGCCTAACTTCCTTATCTGGCAATGACTTTTACCTTCATAACACAGAGCTTTGAAGTCTCTCAATGGAAAGTTTATAATCAGAGACTAATTGGAAAAATCCTTATGACTGGATCCTGAACCTACCCACTCACACCATCCACAGCCTGGGAAGATTTGACTAATGACAGAGTCCACAACCAATTAGTGTGTCTTCTGGACTGAACACTCAAAAATAGCACCATATTGATGCTGGAGAGCCTGTTTCAGCTAACACTATTTCCATATTGCTCCTTCCTCATTTCTGGGTCTTCCTCTATTGCTGCCATGTTTCACCTCCCACCTGATGCTAGTTATCATGGTTCAACTATTAGGTGTGCCCCTAAAGCTCATGTGTAAGATAATGCAAGAAAGTTTAGAGGTGAAATGATTGGGTTATGAGAGTCTTAACCTAATGGGTGCATTACTCCTCTGATAGGGATAAACAGTGTAGTAATTAGAGGCAGGGAGGGTATCGCTGGAGGAGGTAGGGTGATGAGGATGTGCCCTTGGGGTTTATATATTTTCTGTGGTGAAGGGAGCTCTCTGCGTCCTGGTGCCATGTTCCCATCTGCTTTCCTCTCCCATACTCTTCTACCATGATGTTCCCCGCTTCATCTTGGGCCCAGAGCAACAGAGTTGGCCATCTGTGGACTGAGACCTCTGAAACTGGGAGCCTCCAAATAAACTTTTCCTCCTCTGATTGTTTTTGTTTAGTCTTTTAGTCACAGCAGCATAAAAGCTGATTAAAACACTAGTTGAACCCTATGGCTAAGACCTTGACTTTCCGCTCACTCTCTACATATTGTTTTCTTCAGTAGTTATCTTTGTACTAAGAGCTTATGCTAATGACTTAGGAATCTAAAGTTGTAGCATGACAGTTTTCTCCAGTTCTAGGTGCATTCTTCCAGTTGCAACTGGACATTTTCATTTGAATTTCATACCATCCTTTGAAATTTAATATGTTGGCAAGGAAAGGTGTCCTCTTCCTTCTCAAATTGGACTTAGTTGACCCCCTTGTCTCTCTAATGCCTACCAAAGGTAGCATCCGTCTCTTGGTCAGTGAGGGCATATACCCTCAGAGTCTCTCTTTAATTCATTCCTCTCTTTTGTTATTTTTCTTCTAGTTTCTATACCAGACCTCTGGGAGTAAGGCCCTATCTCCTACTCTGAACAGTGAACAAGATGGCCCTCAGCTGCCCATTCATGGCTTACTCCACATCTAGTCACCATGTTGATCACACAGCTTTATGTCACAGTATACTTTACTCGCTCAAAGCCTTTCAGTCTTTCACTTTTGCTTTATGAAGAAGCTAATGTCCATTGACCTTGAAAATCTCCAGGGCCTGTGTTTACCTCCTCTTCTACTGCAGCCTTCCATTCCAAGTTCATTTCACTCTCATGAGCCTCCCTGAGAGGATATTTTGCCCACCCTGTCCTCTGCCTGCTGTGGGCCCTCTACTGCCAGCCTAGAGGGCCATACCTGCTAGAGATCTTGACTTCTAGACAGAAATTTAAGCTCTTCCCTCCTGTCTATTGGTAAATTCTAACCAAACTTTAAACCCAAAATCAAGTCTATAGTCCTCCACAGAGATCCCCCACCACCCCAGTGAGATCTTATCCACACTCTGTGTAGTTGATCATAAGCTTATTTTCAGCACTACCTCAGCTTCCAAGCCTGCAAAAATGTCTCACAAGCACTTTCAACTCAAATACACTAAAATAAAACTCCCTGTCGCTTCCCTCAAAGTCCCTTCACCCTTTTGAATCCTCCATTAATTTTGAGAGATGGTATACTTATCTCTTCCTATTCAAATCAAAACTTGGGAACATTTCCAGATTCTGCTTTTTCCTCCACTCTGAAGTCCAGTCAGCAGCTACATCCAGTCCCTCCATGTCTTAGAGAGCACTTGATGCCTTCAGTGTGTCTCCCAAGTTTCATGTGCCGGAAATTTGGTCCCAGTGTAGTAATATGAGAGATGGTGGAACTTTTAAGAAGTAAGGGGTGCCCAGTGAGAGTTGGTTAGGTCACTGGGGGCATGCTTACAGAAGGTATTAACATACCTCTCTTGAAATATCAGGGACACATATCTTAAAATATCTACTGATATTTCAAGAGAGGGTTGTTATAAAAGAGAAATCCTGCTCCCTCCCTTTGTTCACTGGCTTCACCATGTGATCTCTCCCTCTCACATGCATTCCAGCCACAGTGTTATCCAACATGATGTGATGAAGCCAGGAGCCCTCAAGAACACTAGCACCTGGGGGCTTTCAGACCCCTGAAGGTATGAACTAAATAAACATCTTTTTATATAAAGAATATGTCAACCATCCTTAGGTGTTTTGTTATAGCAAAACAGACTAACGTAACACTTTGTCTATGTCTTTATATTTCAAGACTCCATGGGCAGGACTGCATTGGCAAGTCTTTCCAAGCGACCAACCCCTGCTATCTTTCCCAAACTGTGCCTCAGAGGCACCCCTCAGCCTTCTGTACTCTGCTAAGTGCACTGGGCCTGCCCACTTGGCTCCCTCTTCTGGCTTCTGTCCTCCAGCTTTTAGAGGGCAGTGCAGCTGCAGATTGGAGGTCTACCCCTTCCCACCACCTGTCCTGTGTCCTGTGCTATTCTTTGCTGCTTTAACTAAACCTGCTCACAGCTCTGTAGATAGTTCCTTTGTTCCTCTCTTCACATTATCCCATTTGTGAGTGTTTGCTGTCAAGAAAACTGATATATTGACTGATACACAGGATTCTGTCCTATATATCATAAAACTTCATCTCCCTCAGTATCTATCACAATTCCTGACAGAGTAGTTTGCTGAGTGGCTGAGTGAACGAATGAAGACCCATTGTTCAGTCTTTCAGTAGTTAATATAGCTTTCATAAATTTGATTGCATTGTTTGTTTTTTAGGTGCATACTGCCGAGTACCTAATGATATATATAATACCTTATTACAGATAATAAGTGCCCAATAACTATTTATTAAGTGAATCTGAGCTCCAAAGAGATTAAATATAGTCTCTTGAGCAGAAAGATGCTGGAAAACAGGAATATGATAGAAGAAGGGGTTATCTAGATTGAGACAATTCAGTAAGTAAAAATGACTCTTAAGCCACATCTACATTTATCCATTAATTCTTCTGTGCACCAAGATTTGAATCCCTGTGTCTGATAGTTAGAACTAACACACACACATTGGTATGATTCAAAACTTACACTAGGAGGAGGTGGGTTTTGGTTTTCTCTAGCTAGTAAAAGTCTCACTACCATGAATCAGATGTATTCCTAGTTCTGAGCCAATCCAGACAAAGGGGTATGGTACTATCCACAGATAGCAATTATAAAGGAGTTGGTGCTGGTGTGTCCCTGATATTTCAAGCATGACAGACACAGAAAGATGCAGGACACAAGCCCAAGGGCTCTCTCCTTCATCATCTTAAGGGCCAAAGGACCATACTTCCCTTAAAAGGACTTCTAGCCTGTCCTTTCCTTAAGTCCTGCCAAGTGACAGTGAACATTTACTAATATCCAACTCTGTCACACAGTGGCAGAGAGGTTTCCAGTTTGCCAAGAGGCTGAGGAAAGTTAGTGACACATTATGGGAGCTTCACAGCAGGAAGAGCCACCTTGTTGATGGAGATGCTTCTCAATTTAGTTAGCTTCAAAACAGTAAACAGGTGGATTAGGCTAATAATAAATACCTGATCTCCCCACCACCTTCTGCTGCCCTCAGCCCCTCAGGAATCTTACAATTATGAACATATATTCATATGTTTTTTCTTTTTATTTTTTATTCATATGTTTTTTCTTTTTATTTATTTATTTTTCATATTTAATTTATTTATTTGTTCTATTTAGGCTTACACGATAACAGAGTGCAATTTGATTCATTGTACATAGATAGAGGATAATATATCTATTCTCTAGTTGTAAGTTGTATAGAATCACAACATATATGCAGTCATACATAAAGTAAGGGCTATGATGTTTGTGAAAGTAAATTAGGGTGATATGAGCTTAGAGAAATAGCATACAGATGATAGGCTGTAAGCCCAAGGACTGTTAAAAAAAGAAAACTATAAATGGAAATAAGGCCTAGTAAAGCACAGCCCTGAAGTTTTGGCTCACAAAGCAAAGGGGAAAAAAAAAAAAAAAAAAAAAGACTGTTGGTGGGTGGGGGAGTTTCCTGAACCCGTAAGTAAAATCTGGCAGAAGGCATCCTATACAGCCTCTTTTGGTTTTAATCCACATGACATCACAATCTATGAGTTTTGCTGTGATTGGATTTGAATGAACTTGTAGATTAAAAGAAAAATTTGAAACAAAATCCAAGTTCCACAAAGTAACTCTATCTTTCCCTCAGCAGTTCAGGGCATTTTCTAACTGCTTTTTTCTGTTCTGGCTACAAAGTAAATTGCAAGTCCTGCCCAGGACCAACACAGCCATGTCCAAACCACACAGACATACATAGAAACACAGAGACACACAGACACAAATAGGAGCAGACAGACACACATATTCACAGAAGAAACAAGGACACAAACACAAAAACACACACACAAACATGCACATCAAGTCACAGCAGCATAGGTGGAAATAACCACTGGAGCATTGGACTGCACTATCAATTCTGAGAGACACAGCTGTCCTTTTGCTGATTTGCCCTCCTTGTTCCTACTATCTTAATGCTGCACCACAGGGGTAAAAAGGAAGACTTAGACCCATAATACGAACATTCTGTGAGCTTCCAAGAAAATTGGGCAGAAGAAATGAGAACCACAGATAGCAGTCCTGATGAAGTGGTTAGCGTTTTCTACCTATTCCAAATCTTTCCTTTTCTCTGTGGAATGTCCTTCTAAAGAAGTGATATGTGTAAGGATCTGGTCTATTTACATATAACAAGCTTTTTTAAATAGTGAGGAGCAAAGTCTAACATGCCTCTGATGTACAAGATCATTCAAAAAAAGCCTGAATTAACTGTTGTTATTTAAAGGTCAACTATGCCACAATGTGTCAACAGATTTATTTAGTCTATGTTCTAATATGCAAATAACATCATGAATGCTTTCTCCCCTGCCTTCTCTACGCATGCCTGTCCTAAGTAGGGCTCTCAAATCCTGCCCTCAAGCACCTGAAAAAGCCAGACTCCAAAGTTAACACAGTCACTCTTGATTATAAATGATCACCCTCGCCTCCCCAGGGTACAGTTAGCCACATCTGGAGGCATTTTTGGTTGTCATAACTGTAGGATTTGGGTGCTACTGCATCCAGCGAGTACAGACTAGGGGTGATTCTCAACATCACACAATGCACAAGACTTCCCCATCACCCAATATGAAATGATCTGGCCCCAAGCATGAACAGTGCTAAGGTTGAGAACCCCTGATTGAACACACAGCCTACCTTTCCCCCAAGAGAGTATCCCAACACAACTGCCCCATGGTGTTCTTTGACTTCATAGCTACCAAAGCAAGAGCCACCAAGGAACCCACAGCCACCTGGCAGGAAAACCCAGCAATCAAGTCTGCTAACCAGAACTAGAAGTCAGTGTGCACTACACAAGGCAAGAGCAATGATCCAAACCTCTGGCAAAAATAAGTTGAAATAAAAATCAGTGTCACCCTCAGACCACGGTCACCTTCTGCCAAGCAGTTTAGTGAGAATTACAGGCATATGATTTCAAGAAAAATATTTTATCTTGGTGAGTTTTTTGCAGGAAAAAAGGAAAGCATTTTACCCATTATGCAGTAGCACTATTCATTTGTGGTCTGTATTTGGTTTCCTTGAGTAAGATGCACAGACTTCAGAACTAATGTCAGAATAAATGAGAGCTATTGCAAACGGCAGTCAACGGGTTTTGTTCATACAATCCAAACCTCTCACTGGCCTCAGGATTGACGAAGCCTAAAGGGACATTTCTACCTCAAAAGAGGTCAAAGCTTCATCCTCAACACAGACTTTCTGTAGTTTCCTCACCTGTAGGATAAACTGCAATATGAAAAAAAACATTTGCTATGTGCCACACATTGTCTAGGTGGCTTTCAAGTCAACCTAATTTAGCTCTCCCTATAGCCCTATGAGGACTGGGCATTTTTCAAAGAATACTGAGTCCCAGAGTGCTTACCCAACCACTGAGGTGACATACAGGGAGGGAGCTGTTTCAAGCCAGGCTGCCTGACTTTTAACCAAGATGCTCTACTATTAATTTTGGCACCTGGTTGGAGTAAATGACATGAGGCTTATATTGTCCAATGACTGACAGCCATACTATAATTAAATGAATGTGCTTGCTTTCCTGTTTCCCTTTGTGTAAATGCTGCTGGAAGAGTCAACCAAAAGGGAAGCCTTGGGCCTTTATTCACATAGAGGGAGAACATGTTCATATACCACCCTTAAGTGGGAATTGCATGGTGGGCCTGGGGTTTAAGAAGCCCTGATAGAACTGAAACCCTCACAAGAGCAGATCATTACAATCTAGTATTTTTGGTGAATGATTCCCTATATATATTCTACTATAACCCTGGAAAAGTAAAGTTCTTCTTCGGCATTTCTTTTCTAAGTTTAAGGAGGCCCATGTGTTGCCATGACTAGTTATCACTTTCAAATATTTTTATGCTTCTGAAGGAATGATTAAGGAGTTGACCTTTTATTTTATACCTGTTCCATCTTTCTTTGAGTAATAGAACAAATCCAAATACGAGCTGAAATATGCAAAGTCCAACTTTACCTTCCCAACAAGTTGACCTTGGCAGTATGAGTCCTCTGTAAGACATGGGCACCCTGTGGGTTGTATGACATTTAAATAAGAGATGAGAAAATGCTTTGAGTAAAAATTAATACACCAAATATGAACAACTCTCACAGGAGCAGAACCCAGATTTCCAAAGTTCTCTCACGTCTGACACCCAGTTTGATTGTACAACTGCCCTATGTAATAATCACAGGATATATTGCTTTTCTCAGTTCACAAATATGGAAACCAAGCTCTTCCCAAAGTTAGATAACTATCTGGGGTGAGATAGTTAGAACTTGACCTTCATAAATGAAATTATCTGTACCAAGTCAGGGTTACCAGTCCAGTCCAAGATTATATATGACTTAATTTTGGCATCTCCCAAATGATTTTCAGTTTTCAACTTTTCTGTTATCATCAGTGCCTAAAGCTTAATAATACACATTTCTGATGCTCCCAACACCTGCAGATGAATCTTGTGAAATCTGCAACTACAGTATTAGGTCATGCAGTAGAAGTGGATGTCCAAAACATCCTGTTCTTTACGTAATATTTCTCTTTGTATTCTCACACAAAAGCAGTTAAAAATAAGAGCAGCTGCGTCCGTGCCAGCCACACAGAGCCTTGTTTACAGGCTCAGTCTCTTTCAGTGAGAAAACCATGTTGCTAATATGTCTGTCTAGGGACAAGAAACAATCCACAGGGTCTATCTGAGCAATGTAGCAAAATGTGCATTTACAAACACTTGAACATAGAAAAATACATTCATGTGGGACTTTGAAAGCAGTGCCATTTTCTTTCACTCTTTAGGACAAAAATGAGCACCCACTGGACAATGAAAAAATAACCAAGTGAACATCTGATGTAAAAAGTTTACCCTTTTAAGTGCTAACCCTTAAGATACATCAATATAAAGATAAGGTACTTCTATAGCCCCCATGCATGTACTGGTGAATAGTCTCCAATGCCCTACTTCATTAACTACAGGATTCCCAACCAGTTCAGAAGAAGATAGGCTAAGAAGTGCTCTGATGGCCATATGTGTTCATGGACCTTCACACTGACTTAGATTTTGCTCCTCAACTCTGTCAGGAACATGTCATTATCAATCTCCAACACCATTCATGTCTACTCCTTATAATGTGGTGTGGACTTGAAAATGAGGTAACCTGGTTAAAGACTTGAATACTAGCTAGAAGTCAGTGTAGCCTAATAATGAGATAGAATGCAGCCAGTATATGTTTCATGTGTTAGGAGTTTTCTTCTTGATACTTCTGACATTGAGTGCTTTTGCATTTCCAGATTCAAAGGCATTTTTCAGAAAGTTCAAGTTGCCAAAATTCTGACTTCTAGATAATGGACTATTGCTCTATTTCACATCTGTGGATCTAATGACCATCATAAACCACTCAAACAAGTTCAGGAAATATTTATTGAGTGTCTACTTTGGATGAGATGCTGTTCTAAGCACTAGGGAGAAGCATTGACAAGACAGAAAATCTCTCTTGCATAACAGGCCAGCATTTACACTCTAGTGGGAAGAGTAAGATAGACAATACACAAGTGAACTTGTACATAAGCAGTGTGTGCAAAAGACACAAGTAGGGAGTAACAGTCGGGTCCTAAGTTTGGCAGCATGGGGCATACACCATTTGAGCTAAGACCTGAATAGTGTGGATGCTTCTAATGCTGAGGTGGAGCCTTGCAGATCTCTGCAGTATACCCTCAAGCCTACTGCTCATCTTCCATTCCCTACGCACCAACTGTGTATTTCTCCCTCATGTGCTGAACATGAGGGCTGAAAAATTAAACACAGGTGTCAGTTTTTCAATTCCAAGTGGAGTGGGGGAGTAACCAGTCTCCCCTCCCCTGGCTGAAGGGAGATGTTCGAGCCACTGTCACTGTGCCCTGGGATAGAGCCAACACCCTTAGGGAGGAGTCTATGCCAGGGTGAGCTATCTGGTCACTGTGAACCCTCTCTGTGGATGAGATATGATCTTTATATGGGGTGACAGCATCTATGGCTGCTTTATGTGTTCATTCAAAAGAACATTACTCAGACTATCTCTGAATAAACTGCACATGCCACATTTAAAAGGGAGGAGTGCTTCCAGAGTGAGTCTGCACTAAAATCTGTGCCTGGTATTAAAGTCTCAAGGTTGGAAACTCAAAGTGAAACCTCCTCTTGACCTTTCTAGGCTTAATAAAGGAAAGCTGAAAGAACCCAGGAACACACTGTGCCTGCCTACCCCAGTCCCTTCCTCCTTGTCCCTCCTTTAGTTTTCCAAGGAAGGTAGGAGCTACACTGTTGATGTTAACAGCACTGCTGACTCTGAGATCAGTGATACTATCACAGAGAGAGTAACACCAAAAACATACCCTCTCCATCAGGCCTCCACATGGGTCTAAAGCACTGCAAGATGGCCTTACAGAGGTCAACAAGGACATCACAGCTGGAAGGAAGGGTCACCAGACAACTGTGTTGGTCCTGTTCACAACTCAGCCAGATGGTGTTCCCACAAACCCTAAGACCCTTATGATGTGAACTCAGCAGACAAAATCCCCAAGAATTGGGGGAAAGGAAGATTCATAAAACACTTGTGAAATGCTAATGATTTTACCATATATGACTCATTTCCAGATCAATCTCAAATAGTGGGACTGGTACCATTATCTCTACAGACTAGAACACTGAGGTCGAATCACTGTGACTGACACCAGATTTAAAGTAGAGTTTACCCCTTGTCAAAATCCAAAGCCCAAGCTCTTTTCCAGATGCCAGATTATTCCTGCTACCCCAGTAGCTAGAATCAAACCTTTAGATCCAGTATCCATAGTACCTGGGATAATCCTGTCTTTTTAAAAAGGCTCTCCACCTGTAGTCTAGCCTCCTGGCCTGCTACATCCTTATAGCAACCACTTTGAGATGGAAGGAACTTTGACATTATACCTTGTGAACTTCATAGATGAGAAGATCAAGACTAAAATAGGTAAAATGATTAAGCACACTAGAGGCAGAGCCATACTGTAGCCAGTTTCTCACTTCTGAGCTTCCTGCAAAATGTGTCATGTTCCTTAACTCATAGGGCTATTCCCAAAGCTTCACCTATGATATCCTTAGCCTCCTAGGACTTTCTTTATAATACACTATACTTCCAAAAGTGTTCAAAGCCCAGCGTCTTGAAATACTGACCACCCTAACCATGACAAATGGACGTATTTGAGTACATACACAAACTTCTATTCATTCGGGGGATTTTGTTGTTGTTGTTTGCAGTGTGACGGATCAAACCCAGGACTTGGCACGTGTTGGCAAACGCTCTACCACTGAGCTACATCCAGTTCTTGCCACTGGTTCTTGATGGTAGCCTGAGCTCATAGAAAGCCCAAAGTGAGTCATAGGCTGGTGACATGAAATCCAGAGAGGACTGTTTCATTCAAGCTAATCAGGTGTAGAGAATACCATGTAATACAAAAGGAGCTTCTTGTCACCAACATTTGTTTTAGAAACAAATTCTGTCCACTGATCTTTAATTCATATTGTTTGATAACAAAAAACATAGAAATCAAAAACTTGGAAAATTCTGAAGGATTTCGCTACAGAAACCTTATTTTGTACATATTGTTGTGGCAAGCAAATCCAATATGGCTGAATTTCGTTTCTCCTTTGGCTTGCTACTAGCACTATGACTTCACATAAATTCCTCTAGTCTTTCTCTAACCCACTACCACATTTACAATAAAACCATAATAATGTGCGCTACTACATTTCAGGAAGGAAACTTGAGTTATCAGTTGAAATAAAGCTGAGCAACATAAAAATGTTTCTGTGGTAACAATATTATTTAGTTTAGTTTTGGTTTTGGTTTTGTTTTGTTTGTTTTGGGGGAGGACTTTTGAGTTCAAAATGGCACTCTCTGATACTTTAAAATCATGGCAAACCAGGAGAATTAAGTTAAATCCTTGGAGTTATGAATAAATCACCACCTTTGGGAGAGATATATATTTTAAAAAGGTATAACAGAGAATACACTTGCTCATAGCTAGTATGAGGGAGAACCTAGTTCTTTTTTTGTTGATTGAAGACTGATATGTTGGACTTGAGGCCCAATATTATATTAAAGCATCCTTGATTTTTAAAGATCACAAAGTAAAAATATTTAACATGGAAGAAATAGCTCCATGAGCTATTAACAAAAACTTTTACACTACTTGCATGTTACAAGTTGGTAGCTATTAGATGAGGGAGCCCTCAGCCTCATAACTGAAGTTCCCCATGTTCCTTCAATCTTCATACAGAAGGTTGATGTCTGGCCAAAATAAATATGGGATAAAGAGTGCTCAGCACTCTCATTAATTCTGGCCTTTTCCTTTAAAGGGACTTGAGAATGAAGCTTCACCACTAGGATTTCCTGCTTCATTTCCTTTCATCCCTCTCTCACTCGGTCTCTCTCTCTCACGTTCCATGCCTTTCATTTATATTATGCTGTGATTCTCCCATGAAGTTTAAGTTATTCAACTTCCAGTAGGGCCATGGAAGTAGAGGATATGAATGTTTTTCATCTCCAGGATTAGACAGTTCTCATTTTCCTATCAGCTACTAAGCTTACTCTGAGCAAAGTGTGCATCTGACAAAAACAGACCTGAGACAACACTATCGAGACAGGTGGAAAAGCATATGGTTAGGCATTTTACAAAGAAAAACTTTCCCTTTATGTATTCACAAAATTCTTTTTTAAAAATTAATTGGAATCCGTTGCAGTGGCACATGCCTGTAGACTCAGCTATTCAGGAGGCAGAGGTGGGAGAATTGCTTGAGTCCATGAATTTGAGACCAGCCTGGGTATCATAGTTAGACTCCATCTCAAAAAAACAATTAATTGGTTGTTTAGATGGCAGGCAGGGGATAAAGGAGGAAAATTGCTATCAAATCTGCCTTGATACTTGTTAATTAAGAAAAACAACTTCTGCTCTCCTCCATTAACAGAATTTTTAAATCCTTTTCCACAGATACATTTCGCCTCCAACAACAACACAGAAAAGTCCAATTGCTTTCTTGCCAAAATGGCTTTAAATCTGTTTCTCCATGGATGATCTCATAAAAAAAGGGGGGGAAAGAAGGAAAGAAAGAAGGAAGAAGGAAGGAAGGATGGAAGGGAGGAAGGAAGGAAGGAAGGAAGGAAGGAAGGAAGGAAGGAAGGAAGGAAGGAAGGAAGGGAGGGAGGGAGGGAGGGAGGGAGGGAGGAAGAGCGGGCAAAAGGGAATGCGTTGATTGATATCTATTTTCCCTTAGAAGCAAAGGACGTTTTTATTGTTACTGTTCACCTCCTGTGGTCTTGTACCCTTTAAGTATTCCATGACTCTGAGAGTTTTGATCAGGCAGAGGACTTAATGGTGCCTTATTAATCTGCAAGGATTAACACATTCCCTCAATTTCTTAATGAATCAGAGAACTCCAAAGTGCAAGCCCCTCTCAGAGAGCATTTGCACTCTCTCAGTCCAGTGGCATGTTTTGCTGACAAATGACTTCTGCTGTCTCAGGGGATTGGACAGCTTTCATGTCCCACCTGGGACCCGCTCTCTGAAACCAGGTCACTCCAAAAAGCCACAGGGTATCTTGTAAACAGTGTGGCCCACTACTTGTGGCCTGATATGGAACAGAAGCACAATTCCAGGGAACTCCTAAGGAATTTCTCTTGCTCTGGAGGAGACTGACCAGCCATGTGACCTTCTGGAAGGAGAACAAAAGGATGCTCCCTTCTTAAGACAGAGGAAATGTCTGTCTTTGAAAGGCTTTCTTAGGTGCCACCTGGCTTCAATTGGCCTGCTCCTAGCTGACACTGCACACAACATAACCTGGCTGTGACTGATGAGACAAACAGGGTGCTGCTGCCCCCACCACAATTTCTTATGGGTAAAAAGTCAGAGGGTATAAAATAGTACCACTAACTTCTCTCCTATTCCCTATAAATTTAGCACTTCTTTCTTTTTCTTTCTTTCTCCTTTCCCTCTCTCTCTCTCCCTTCCCCCCACCCTTCTCCACACTGAGTATTGAACCCAGGGGCATTCTACCCCTGAGATACATCCCCAATACTTTTTATTTTTTATTTTAAGACATGGTCTCACTAAGTTGCTGAGGCTGGCCTTGAATTTGCATCCTCCTGCTTCAGCCTCCTGAATAGCTGGGATTAGAGGCTTGTGCCACTGCGCTTGGCTAAATTTAGCAGTTCTACACAGAAAACAAAATAATAAAAGGGTGTGCTTACTTTCTTAGTAGGAAAGTAAAGGTATGCAGCTACATTTCTTAGTAAATGTACATGCTTTGTATGAGCAAGAACTCCATGGCCTCTAAGATGAAGCTATTTGTGGAACTTTCTATGTAAACTTCAGACTATTTCTGCGACCCTGTACCCATTCCTTTATTCCCACTGTATTGGAGGGAAACCTTACACATCAATGTCACTTTAACTTTCAAATAAATTACTATTGATCCAAAATACAACATTATTTCTTAAAGTTACTTGCTGAATTTACAGGGACTGGAAGATACCAGTGATTGTTTCAGATTTGGAAAGTCTTTTAACTTTAAGTTGGATAGGTTTCTATAACTGAACAATGCAAAACAAAAGGACATGATCTGATACACACAAAGATTCTTCTGGTGAAGCAAAGCAGATTGACACAGCCCAGGAAGGTATGCATGAGCAGCTGCTTTGCTTTTTAAGTAATTTATGGCAGATATGATAAATACATTCTGCAGACTTTATGTGCGAATTTAAAGAAAAAGTATAAAAAAGATCCCTGCCTTCGATTACAATTCAAAATGGAAGTAAAAGGAATCCTGACTGGCATAGTAGCATTTTTGAAGGCTGGCTGTGGCTGAGGCATCGATGCAGCGCAACACTCCAGGTCAATGACCAAGATTGACACAGTGCAACTCTTGTGTGCTTGGTCACGCTTAGAGTGAGGGTCCAAAAAAAGACTTTACTTTGCCCTCCCAACTCAGGAATCTAAGCATGTCACTTCACTCACATAGTGAATATATATTACTATTATGAATATATATTCATATATATAAATGTGTATATATTATTATGTGCTCAAAATTTTTTCTCTCCTCTAGGGAACTACAGTTACAAGAACAAAAAAATAAATTCTACTGAGCCAGGCACGGTGGTGCACGCCTGTAATCCCAGCACTTAGGGAGGCTAAGACAAGAGAATCACGAGTTCAAAGCCAGCCTCAGCAACAGCAAGGAGCTAAGCAACTCAGTGAGACGCTATCTCTATATAAAACACAAAATAGGGCTGGGGATGTGGCTCAGTGGTCAAGTACTTCTGAGTTCAATCCCCAGTACCAAAAAAAAAAAAAATTCTACTGTCATGAGTTTTGCCTTCTTATGGGGGAAGATAGATGTAGATAATAAATTATTAAGCAAACAAGGAGTATCAGAAGTATTATAAAATTAATTAAAGAGTGATGGAAGAATCTATTTTAAATGGGCTCACTGGGCATTTCTCAAAAGGTGGCACAAAAATGGCCAAAAATAATATGAACAAACAGCACTAATCAGGGAAATGCAAATCAAAACCACAATGAGATATCATCCTTCCCTAATGGCTATCATCAATAAGACAAAAATAGCACATGTTGGCTGGGATGAGGAGAAAAGGGGATTCTGCACACTGTTGGTGGAAATGTTCATTAGCACAGCCATTCTGGAGAATAGTATGGAGATTCCTGAAAACCTCCGTAAGTAGAACTGCCTCCATAAATAGAATATAAATAGAATTCCAAATTTATTTGATTTCATGGATTTGTTTGTGTATTTGCTTCTGTACTTATTAACAAAAACTCCATCTCAGTCACCTCTGTCCACCTGTTCTTCACAGTACCTTTTATCTAGTGAGTGGTCAGAAAAAAAAAATGCAGTAGAAAAGGAATTACTGCAGACTTTAGTTATAGGGTCATCCACACTTTAGTTAGAGGGTCACAGGTAATTAAATAAATGAAACTTTTAATCACTTGCTATCTTCTCAACATTATTTCTTACGTGTACTCAATTGACAATCCTCCAAGCCTAGCTCAAGATGCTATCAAAAATGTGCAGAGTCCTAAATTTTAGAACTAAGCATCTTGAATTCCCTTTTGGTTTATAGTTGTTTACTTTTCAATTCTATGTTAGTCTCCAGAGTATCTCACTGGGTCAGCACTGTATTGACAACTTCTTTCTCTGAGAGCCTCCAATCTGTGTATTGAGCCCCAATTAGCTGAGTTTGTCACTGCTGTGTTTGTCACTCCCTCCAAGGCCCTCCAAGGGGGATGGTGTGGCAAGCCACACACCATGCAGTGGGCAGAGACAAGTGAGAACCAAAATCCCAGAAACAGCTGGAATGGAAAAACGTCTACAAACCAGCCCAGACATCCTCTGCCTCCATGAGAGAAAAGAACCTTTGGGGAATCCCTTGCATGGTCTGATATCCTCATGATTCAAGAACCCCCAAAACATCTGGAGAAGTAAGCAGAAGGCTTGCAAGAGCATTTCAGTCAGGACCACACAAGATTGCAGGAGAAAAGTTATGAGAATCTCATAATCAAACTTTCAAAACACACAAGGAAGTATTTATCATGAATGAGCCAGCAGACACAGTAAATCCTAAGAGCCTGAAATAATAGAATAGGCTCAAGTATGTTATAAAATAAATATTTTATATTATTAAAAAGATAATATAATTCACATAGAAAGACCAAGACACTTATAAAGAAGGATATCTTTGAGAAATATAAAACTTTTAGAGAAAAATGTAGTTATTAAAATAAAAAAATTCATGATTGGTTTAAATGCCACATTAGACATAGGTGAAAGAGGAATTAGTGAATTAGAATATCTATCTGAGAAATTACCCAGAATATCAAAACACAGAGAGATAGAGACAATAACATAAAAGATATGAGATACCAGAGTATCAACATGTGCTATAAAATCCAATTTATGGCTTATTGATAATTCCATTCTGCCGTCTTTATTTACAGATGGCTGATTCTCTTTAGAATGATGATATGCCCTCTTTAAAATAAACAAGAAAAAGAAATCTTCCAGCTCCCCAAAGCAAAAGAGCAAGTAAGTAACACAGTTATGTCCAATGAAATAGAAGCAAAAACTTCAAGTAAAGTTCCTGAGGATACTCTAAAAGTATGTCCTTGCCATCCTAATTCCTCCTGTGTAGGAAACAAACACAGTGATAAAGGTAGAGCAAATATACAAAAACAATGAAGCAGAAAGCTAAAAGGTCCTAAACCTGCTTACCTCCAAACCTCTAATGATGTAAGAAAAAAAAAGTCTCATTCATTCAAACCACCATTAAAGTTGTGTTTTTCTATCTCATGCAGCTGGATATAATAAAATGTATCACAGGATTCTTGAAGGAGAGAATAGATAGAATAAAAGCAAGATAATATTTTAAATAGAAAGTCCTTGAGAAATTTCCAAATAGAAGGAAACACTCATAATGATGAGTCTCACAAAGTCCCAACCAGAAAGTTTAAAAATAAATCTGTGCTTAAACACATTCAAAACACCAAAGGAAGAAAGGAAATCTTAAAAGTAACCACAGAGAAAGCACATTTAGATTGAGAGCAGATTCCTCAAAAGAAAAGAGTCCAGAGACGATGGAATAATAGTACCAAAGTCTTGAGAGAAAATCATTTTTGACCCGAATTTTACACTTAACTAAATTGTTGTTTAAGAGGAAGAGCAAAGTAGACGTTTTCAGATAAAGAATTTATCAGTCACAGACCTTCACTGAAATTCCACTAAATAATGTATGTCCAGAAGGTAGAAAATGAAGCCAGAAGAAAGATGCCAGAAGCATTAGTGAGCAAAAGAATCAATGAACTTGTGTGTAAATCTTCAAAATCATTGGCTGTAAGAATATGTGAAACTTACAAAGTGCTTAACAACAGCTTATGATTAAAAGAGCTTATTGAGCTAAGAAGCTCAGCAGCTGCCTCTCTGCTATCATTAATTTTTTAACAAATACTGGGTTCTGTTACTCTATAAGCAGACTTCCACATCTGTCTCCAGTTCTTTCTCTAAAAAGCAGATTATAAAGCAAATTTTTCTACCACAAGGAAAAGTTTAGGAACTAATGGGGTTTTCCCCATATTTCTGGTGCTGCCTAGAAGTCTTAGAGAACTAACATAATTCCAGTTTACACGTTTCAGTCAGGGAGGAAATAAATTTTAATTGTTTTATACAGAAAATACTAAGTAGTTGAGTCAAATACACATGAAAAAATAAAACCTGTGCCATATGTAACCACCAAATACCACCTCTCATTTAAATGTTATTACTCGCATCATGTAATCTCCCATCCTGTCAAAACTCTCCCACATATACTTACCTAATTAAATGAAAATGGCACAAAATGAAAGGGCCAGCCCACTGAGAATGTTCTCCATGTGGGAAGGAACTTCATTATGGCCAATTGTTTCCATGGCAATGTCTTCTGATGACTTATGATGGTATATAATAATCCAATAATCCATGTGGCTCTGTTTATTGGATGTTCTTTCTTTGTGTTCAGATTTGCTTTACTGGATTTTATTAAACACATAAAAGTAATAATTCATTCAAAATCATATAATATTCAAAATTCCTACTTTGGTTTTCAAAACTTGATTTTTTTTAATCTTCCCACCCATCTTTTTTTTTTTTTTAAACATTGAATCTTGAAATAAGGGCTCACCATCTTGCTCTCTTTATAGTTAATTTCCTTTGGACCAATTATTTCCAAAATGAATTAAAGAAAATTACTAGTAAGATTCCTATGGATTCTTCCAGCACTTGTCAAATGTCTCTTGACCTAAAATCTAGGCCAACTCCAGCCACTCCAGAGACAGAACTTGATATCATTGTCATCTCAAGTTCCATTCCTCCTCATCCTCAGATTAGAGACTTAGAATCCTTTGATTCATTACAGACTTTGAATCCTTTGAAATATTCTCTGGAGGAAAAAAAAAATCATTCCATTCCTCTCTTACAAACACAACATAGAAACAGGACCTAAACCCCAACACGCTAGCCCCTCGTGGTCACATTCCATTCCCAGGCCTGGCTGATGAGGTGGTCTGGGAAGCATTCTGGCTGGGAGAGATCACATTGCTAAATGGGGACGTGAAAAGGAATGTGGTTTCCTGAAAGTTTCCAGCAAGTACATGGGAATGGAGCTCTTGAAAGATCCTAGAGCTGGAAGCACTTCCCTTCTGAGAAACACTTCCAATGCCCCACAGAGCCAAGCGTAATAACAGTCCTGACATTATTATTACAAAGGGAAAAAATCATTCATGCAGATTGGCTGCTGTAATTTGGGCAGTTATAAGCCACACCCACTTTGCAACCTTAAAGCTATGTGGTTAAAATGGAACCCACACAAAAAAAAGGGGCCCTGAGTCAAAGCCATACAGCAATTATGGCCCAGCCTCTTTGAGAGTGTCAAAGATAGCTATTTTTTAAGTACTTTAAGACACTTTTTAAAAATTGGCCCCTTTCTCCTTACATGCAATATATATCCTCAAAGTTTTAAAAAAATTTTCCCTTTTTGACCACAAGATAGAGTTCCAGACATGGGCAACGAGCTCATGTAATAAGAGCTCATGGTTCAGGGAACTTAATACAATAATCGTGTGTTCAGGAAAATTTTCTGCAATTACAGCTTATTTTTTTTTCCTTGAGTGAATCTGCTTTATTTAGAATGAACCAATGTCTCCCAGAAGTCACTGTGGCCTCCCACCAAGCCCATGTGTCATCAGTTACATTTGGACTGACTTCCGCAGTGGTCATGAACAGAACATTACTTTAGGAGACAGTATTACATATTGACCTGTGTAGTGACAGGATAATTTTTTTTATAAGTTGCATAACAAAATTTGCCATTTAACTATTATTAAATGTATGGTTCTGTGGTATTCAGCACATTCACATTGTTGTGCAACCATCACCACCATCCATCACCAGAACTTTTCTGTTTTCTTAAACTGAAATATTAAGTCCTCATCTCTCCTCCTCTCTAGCTTCTGGCAGTCACCATTATGCTTTCTCTATTTGCCTGTTGTAGACATTCCATATAGATGGAATCATAAACATTTTTACTTTTTTTCTCACTAATTTCATTCAGCGTGATATCTCTAAGATTCATCCATGTTTTACGTGTCAGAATTTCATAACTTTTAAAGGCTGAATAATCTTTTATTTTATTTATTCATGCATCCATCAATGGATACTTGGTTTGTTTATACCTTTTTGGCTACTTTGTGAATACTCATGCAGTGAATATTAATGTAAAAATATCTGAGTCCCTGATTTCAATCCTTTTGAAAAGAATACCACAGAAGGGAGATTAACTGGCTTGCACACTAATTTATATGTAAGTTTTGAGGAACTGCCATACTCTCTTCCATGGCATCTGCACCACTTTATATTCCCACCAAATGTGCAGCAGCATTCTAATTTCTCTACATCCTCACCAACTCATGTTATTTTCTGTGTTTTTCTTATAGTAGCCATCCTGCTAAGTATAACGTTGATATTTTGTTGTGATTTGGATTTGCATTTACCCAATGATTGGTGATGTTGAGCATCTTTGATATATTATTGGCAATTGGTCTGATTTGGAGACTTTCTTTGCCTATTTTTTAAAAAGTTGTTGAGTTGTAGGAGTTCTTTATATATTTTGGTTATTAATCCCTCATTAGACATCTAAATTGCAAATATTTTGTCCTATTTGTGGGTTCCTTTTTCACTTTGTTGAAGTTTCCATTAATGCACAATTTTTTTATTTTGATGAAGTCCAATTTATCTTTTTTCTTTCATTGATTTGTTCTTTTGACATCAACCAAGAAATCATTGCCAAATTCAAACTTATGAGGCTTTTCTCCTATTTTTTCTAGTTTTATCTCCTACATTTAGATCTTTGATCCATTTTGAATTAATTTTCACATATGGCATAAGAACACAATTTCATTATATTGAATGTAAATATATTTTTCCCAGCACTAGTTGTTTAAAAGCTTTCTCTTTATCTATTGAATGGTCTTAGCACTCTTGCCAAGTTATTTGACCATGTACATGAGTGCTTATTTCTGGACTTTTTGTTAAATTCCATGGTCTACAAGTTCATCTGTGTACTAATACTACACTTTTTGATTACTATAGCTTCATAGTAAGTTTCAAAATCAGGAGTGTGATTGTTCTAGATTTGCTTTCTTTTGAAAGATTGTTGTGGTGATTCATGATCATTGAGATTCCTTGTTTCATTTTATAATGCATTTTTCTATTTCTGCAAAAACACCATTAATAGTTTTAATTGAATCTATAGATCACTTTGAGTAAAATTCACATTTTATTTATTAACAATAAAATAATTAACAATATTAAGTCTTTTGATCCATGAAAATGGGAGACCTTTCCATTTGTTTTCAACTTCTTTTAGCAATATTTTGTAGTTTTCAACATACAAATTGTTGTCCCTTTGGTTACATTTATTGCTTGGTATTTTATTGTTTTTGATGTCATTGTAAGTTGAATTTTTTTCTTAATTTCTTTTTCAGATTATTTGTTGTTAGTATATGGAAACACAGCTTTTTTATGTGTTGGGATAATTTTTAAAAAGTATTAAGAGGTTAAGTGTCACCAAGAAATACTTTTTTTATCTGCAAGTTATAAAACATTGTATACTTACTTTCTCTCAAAGTATCTATATATTGGTTCCCTGTGAGGTGATCAAAATACAAAGTCCAACTATCTAGGCAAGAAGAAAGAATTAAGAAAACAAACAACATAATCAAGTAAGTGTAGTATGTGTTGAATAGTGTCCATGTGGAAAAAAAACAACAACAAAACAAGAAGGTAAAATTGGGGGATACTTACAGACCAGTCCAACCTTTCAATGCAGTGATCAGGAATGACTCAATGAAACAATGGTGCTGGGCAGAGACCTGAAGGAAGTGAATGGTAAAGTTCACTGTGGAGAGCCCAAGGAGGGGCCTGCCTGGGATGTGCAAGAAGTAGCACAGGGCAGCAGAGTGAGCACAGACAGAGTATGGGAATGCTTGGAGGACACTGGAGAGCTCCCTGTGATCTCTGGATCTTATGAGGAAAATGGAAACTCTTTAGGAGGATGTGAAATGGATATACATGAAGAGATATGCCTGAGTGATCTCTGAACTTTATTCCTAAGGGAAATGAAGAGTCTTTAGGAGGATGTGAAATGCAGATATGACCAGGATATACTTGAGTTTATTTTCATAATGAGAAGCTATGGCTCCTCAGGCAAGGTATATGTTTCTCTGAGCCTCCATTTACTCTTTTAAATAATTGGGAAAATATCACATGTTGTCTGACACAGGATTAAGCACAACAATGCTTATGGAAACACTTAATAAAATACCCAGTTCTGAAACTGAGTACATATGTTCTATGTAAGGTACTATAGCTTCTGTGAAAATGCCAGTTGTATAAGACTTTAACTCTGTTATCTGAGTTAAATTGTACCAAATGGAAGCATACTGACCAGAACTAAACAAGCATCAGTGATGCAAAGACAGAGTGAAACAAGTAACATAGCTGCTCAGTGAAAGCAGTTGAAGATTAAATCACAGTACACAGTTCTGAGACTTACTAAGAGGTCACATTAATGAACAGAGGGTATTGTTAGTGGAGCATAGAGACAAGTCAGTGAAACAGAAATCAGAATCCAAAAATAGATCCACACGAATATGGCAAACTGAATTTTGACAAAGGTGCAAAGGCAGAAAGTATAGTCATGGTTGCAAATGAGGTTGAAACAATAAGACGTCCAGTTGACTTCAACTTAAAACTCAATATGTTGAAATGGATTACAGGATTGCATAAAACTACAAAACTTCTGAAGAAAGAAAGTCTAAAAAGAACATCTTATTACCAAGTTAGAGTTCTTAAATATGTCATCATAAATATAATCTTAAAAAAATAATATATTGAATTTCATCAAAATTAAAAACTTTTGCTCTGCAAAGATACTAGTAAGAGAATAAAAAGACTAGCTGCAGACTGAGGAAACATTTGCATATTCACATATCAGACCAAGTATATATATCCAGAATATGAAAAAATTCCCACGGTGCAACATAAAAAACCCCAATTTTTAAAAAAAACGTACAAAAGATGTAAAAGACATTTCAACAAAGAGGATAGTGAATGGTAAATAAGAGTACATAATGGATGTTTGAAATCATTCATTAGGGAAAAGCAATTTAAAACCTCTATGCACATATAAGAATAGATAAAATACTAACAAAATCAAGTGTTGGTGAGGATGTGGAGAAATGGAAACACTCATACATTGTTAGTGGAACGCAAAACATCACAGCAACTCTGAGAAAAATCTTGTCAGTTCCTTATAAATTTTAACATTCACTCCTAAGTGTTTTGTCTAGAGAAGAGGTAGAAAACTTTTCTAAAATGAGCAGAGAGTAATATTTTAGACTTAAGAGCTTTATCAAAACTTAACTCCACTGTTGTAGAATAAAGCCATACAAAAATACCTTCATTCAAAACCAGGCACCACCTGTTTTGTTTTATTTTGTTTCATTTTGTTGTTATGATCTAAGAAAGTTGCAAATTGTTTTGAAGTTTTAAAATAGTTATAGAAGTACCTGCATATGAACTTTGATTTTACCACTGGGCCCACAAAACCTAAAATATTTATTAACTGTCCCTTAAAGAAAAAGTTTGCCAGTCCTTCTCTAGAGAAATGGAAACCTATATTTACCTAAAATCCTGTACATGCATGTTTTTAGCAGTTATACTAATAACCACAGAAAATGGGACACAACCCATGTGTCCTTTAATGTATGAATAAACAAATTGTGGTACTTCTATACAATGGAATACTAGTCAGCAACATAAAGGAACCAACTATTGATACATTCAACAATTTTGTGCATCTCCAGGAAATTATGCTGAGCAGAAGAAGCCAAACTCAAGGAATCTGTACTGTCAGATCCTGTATGATGGAACTGATCAGTGGCCACAAGGGAGCTTAGGGGAGGGTATGACTACATAGAGGGGGCTCAGGCAGTGTTTGGGACCTGGAATGGTTCTACATGCTGATGTAGTAGTGCATTAATGCTACACACGAATTAAGCCTCTTGGAACTATGAACACATGCACAAAAACTTCATTCTACTGCACGTTTGTTTAAAATTTTAGATTTTAGATGTATTTGCAGAACTGTCAATGTGTACTTCTTTAAATAATCATACGTTTAAACACTTGCCTTTGTTAAAAGCTACAAAATGCTACTAGATATAAGACAAACTGAAAGATACCATTGAAAACCTTGGAAAGCTTCTCCAGAGAAAGAAATCATGATACCAAAGGACTTGGGTAGGCTTGCAAGGAGGAGTAAGACATAGGAAATAAAAATCAGATTCTAGTATCAACTCTGCAAATATGAAACACTTCACTGTAAAGCTGTAATGTATGACAATGTTCATGCTAAAAGTTCCATAAGGTACAAAAGAATGACAATTCAGACAGCTGAAGTTTATGCTGTTTTATCATGAATTCTGGATAAAGGTAGTTTTAAGTATCATGTAATTACCCATCAATGTATAGTCAAGTCCTGGTCAAGAGCAGATATTGCACTTTAAGCATCTTTATTCCTTAATGATGTAGAGGAAGACCAAAGACAAATATTGTCCTTTGGTGTTGTGCAATCACATAGCAGATTAAGTGCATGTTCAAGGAAAAGACCACACAGAGAACAGGACATGGAAAGACTCCTAAACACAGTCTGGGATAGGACACTCAGTGGCCCACAGAGCCAAACTCGGCTTGCTCCCAAAAAGATCAAACAAAACTGTATCTGGAGAAGTGAAGTCTTACGCAGGTATTTGAAAATGAACAGGACAGACACTAGTCAGCAACTGTCAGAAAAAGCAGAGAAATTAGGTTTCCCAGAAAAACTGATTACACAACTCTGAATGGCACTGAAGTAAAGAATGAGCAAGCCATGGGAAGGGTAAACTGGCTGGGACCAGAGAGAGAGAGAAGCAAAGCCTGAGAGGCCATGTCAAGCATCATGGACAGCAGTGTCTCCAGTTCATCAGGATGACTGACACAGGCACTAAACTCTGAACCCGCAACACAGGTTAATTGGATACTGAGAGTTGGCCACTGGCTTGGTAAATAGCAACTCTACTCTATCTATTCTAATTAAGGGTTTCTATCCAGAAATTAAATCAATAAAATATGTGTATATATAGAGAGAGATCTGTTTTAAGGAATTGGCTCATACAATATGGAAGCAAAAAATCCAAAATATTCAGCGTGGGTTGCTAGGCTGGAGCTCCAGTAATATGCTGAAGTTGAAGTTCAAGCCCAAAGGCCATTAGTTTGAATAAACAAGAAAAGCCCTGGTGCAGTTCAAGTCTGGAGGCATCTAGGTACCTTAGGTTGGGAGAAAAGTAGTGTGTAAATTTTTGGTAGTGTATCAGGGTTCTTCCTCAAAAAAAAAAAACTCTTCCTTTATTAAAGAGGTCTTGATCTATTAACAGGCTCAAGTCTAGGAATAAACTGAGGAACCCTAACTCTTTGTGTTTATGATTCAAGTTAAATTTTGGTTCACTTGAACTAGAACTTCCCTGCTTATACAAATAAAGAAAAAAATTAATAGGCTTCCTGTCTATTTCACTTCTTGAACTGCATAATTAACTAGCCAATGCCAAAGGTCTGCATAGATCAGACTATTCTGATTGTGCTGTCCATTATGTTAACCATGCCAACATTGCCCTTGACAATTGAATACCACCACTTGGCCCCTGCCACTCTAGGATCCAATTACTCCTATTGCATTTAAGTTTTCTAATTCTGTGACTATAATTCTCACTGCTAAGGTCTGTCTAGCTCCTCAGTGGTGCTAGAGGTCTTCTCACAAATCTATTGTGTGAAAGGTATGATTTTTGGACACTCCCAATGTGAGTGAGTAGGTCTTATGTGACAATCTATTCCAACATTCCAGTCTCCATAAGCCTTTGAATTCTTTCCTCTGAATTAAGCTGTGACAGGTTTAGCATATCCAACTCATTCACTGTGGGCCACCTTTAGGTTTTACCCCACCGACCAAACTGTTAGAGTTCTTTCAGCTCCCCAAGCAGCTGTAAAATTAAATGCAGAATTGCTGTTAGAAGGCTCACATCAATAAATTTGGCCTGATCCAACTTTATTTTCCTTTACCATTATCCTACCTGCTTAGTAATCCACAGAGGCCCCCCTTCTTTCCTTCTAAGGAAAGGATACACACTGGCTGCCATCACAATAGGATCCAGTTTTAAGGTAATCCATTTATTGAAGAGAGGAACAAAGCAGAGAACAATCTGACTAGTCAGATGTGCTCACATTGAGCACTTACTGGACACCAGGTGCTGTATATAGTCTCATATGGTAGGTGGACTCTAGGATCAGAAGGGAGCTTGTTTAGTGATAGAAAAGGTGGCAATCCAGGTCTGCCTGACTCCAAAACACTTTTAATTAACACATTGGGTCAAAACCTGAAATCTTTGGCTACTGATTGGTTCATAATGCCTTGTGGGTTTTCTTGTTTCCCAAAAGTTTTGCATTTTGGCACACTCCCATTTTGTGAATATGGGTTTGGAATGTTATGGAAATCAGATGAGAGGAAATAGCCTCCAGTTTTATTTTAGAGTTCAGAAAATGTTCATTTTGTATGTTTGACACAACCAAAATCAACATTGTTAAATTAAATCATGACTTTTGCAAAATTACTAATTCACATAGATACCAATGTTTTCAGAGAGAACATGTGAATTTTAGAGGAACCAGCCTGCCTTGAACAAGGAGAAATTATGCTAGACAAGTCCTACTTCAGACACCCTTCTGGGCATTTTGAGATGCCAAAATATGGGAGGTCAGCTTAGCCATTGTACACAACTCTTTTCCAGAAAATATGATGTATTATGTTTGAAAAACTAATAGAAGCTCCTAATTTAAGAGTGAATGAACAGTAAGTTTTAAAAAGACCTGAGATTAAGATTCTCTAGAAGACAGTCATTTATGGCCTTAAGATTTATTCAAGTCCCTTGGCTCTCTAATTCCAATTGCCCATTCAAACAGCTGTTATACAAGTTCATTTTGGACCAGACTAAGAATACACTGAGATTGAACCATAAGTAGACACAGCCAGCTTTGTCTTTCTGTGTTGCATACCCAGCACCAAGCACAGTGTGTTGAATGCAGTAGAGCTCACCAAAGAATCTCAAAAGTGCACCGATATTACCATGTTGATGAGAATTTTCTCAGCACCAAAGATGTGAGATTAGGTTAAGAATATAGGATTAGATATCAAGTCCACAAAGTATGCATTAGTCATTTTATTAACAACAAATAAGGAAAATTCTCCATAAAAAATGAAAAATTAGAATAAGTGGCTAATGTTAAAGATGTTTCTTGAAATGTCTGAACTTAGTCCCCAGAGAATAAGCCATCTCTGTCTCTTCAACTTAGCTTAGAAAAGTTCTCAACAATAATAAACATGAAATGTCTGTACTTTTTACACACCAAAAGAAAAAAAGTGGAAATCCTCACTCTGCCTGCTTCAGCAGTAGATCCAAGTGTGAAGGGTAAACAAACAAAAGCTTTAGGAAGCATGCATTCCACTGATGGGGGCTGCTCCATGCATGTGGACCCAGAGCGGTGTGGAAATTAAAGGGCAAGGGCCAAAAGCCAGGTCAATTTTTTGATCCTGGCATTCAAAATCTGACACTGACCAGGTCAGAGAAGGTCCAAAAAATCCATGTGCTCTGTGCTGCTCCTCACACCAGGGTTTGAACATGGCTTAGCAGTTGAGGACAGAATTGCAGAGCAAAGTGTTGGGAATTATCTGGCTCTTTTTGAGACCTTCCTGTATCTTGAGTACAACCTAAGGGAGAAGCTATGTTCTCATCTCCAGCACAAATGGCCCAGCTTTTTGCTGTCTTGTGGGTTTCTCTAGGTTCCCTGGCCTAGGTTTCTTGTAGACAAGGGTGTTGTCATGGTTTGAATATCTGTACCCAAATTCATATTGAAATTTAGTCCTCATTGTGAGATATTAAAGGGTAGAAATTTAATTGACTCAGGAATTTGTTGGTAGGGCCTTTGGGAGGCAATTAGAATTGAGGTTCTCACAGTGGGGCCCTGAATAGTAGTATTAGTGGCTTTATAAGAAGAGGAAGAGACCCAAGTTAGCTAGCTTACTGTCTTGCCATGTCGTTCCCTGTACCTCCTTGGGACTCTGCAGAGCATCCACACTAGCAAAAAAAAAGAAAGAAAGAAAAAAGCCTTCACTAAATGCAACTCCTTCACCTTGAAGCTCTAGAGGCATAAGATAAATCATTTTTTTAAATAAATTTCTCAGTCTGTGATGTTCAGTTATAGAACATAAAATGGACAAAGATATGAGGCTAGCAAAATTCTCTGGAAAACATATGTGGAAATTCCAGAATGCTAGTTAGAAGAATAATGGAGCCTAGAAAACAAGCAACCAATTACAGCAATGACCCCAGAAAATGGATCAGCATTTCTGGAAGATCTGCTGAGGCTGCTGCCTAACCATGTAGTTTCTGTGTATCAAGTGCCCCTCACCCCATCTCCAGCTGCAACTGCCCAGAGGGCCCCCATCCCCACCTCCCCAAGCACTGCATGAGGCTGGGCCAATCCCTGTCTTTCCAGTGATATCCAATATAGTTGAAGGGAGCTCAGAAATATAAAATAAACTAGAATGTTTTGATTATAAAGATCTAAGGTTTAAAATACCCAGAAAATGGAAAGGGGGGATCCCCCAGATATTAACCAAAAAAAATTAATTCAGGTAAAGGAAAAATCCTCACTGTCATGGCATTGAAATGAAGCCCTAAAAAGCACCCTACAAAAGGGTTTCTGGTGGTAGAGGGATGGTGATGGGTCTTGAGTATATTTCCTCAAGTATTTGAAACACAAACAAAAAAATTCTCTAAATCAGCTCAGCTATATGGCTGGACTTAGGGGGAGCCAAGACTCATCTTGTCAATACCGGCTGCCCAAATTCCTACAAATGTGACCAACACTATAGAGAAAGCAGGATCTAAGGATACATAAAACCCAGATGCATGTCCTGATTCACTCAGAATATGTGAGCATTTTTAAATATGTATTCATTCTACTGCAAAGTTTTGTCCACATTAATGGGAAAAAACAGCTTTTTTTTGCATTACCAGTTTTTTGTTAGGGCATTTTAATTATATATAAGAATGGGTTTTATTGTGGCATATTCATACATGGTAACATACTTTTATTCTTACTAATAATCATTAGCCAGACAATATAAAAGAACCATTTTGTGGGAGTCTCTTTGCTCATCAACCTGCTCTGCAATGTTAGAAGACTAGAACAAACACAGAAATGTGATGGCTTCTAAAATTATTTCGCTTATGGAAGTTGGCAAAGGATATGCTTTATTCGGTTCATTTATAAGGCAGGATGTTGACTCCACCAGAGCAGGAGGGGCTCATTGCCTGCAGACTCTCAGGGATATTTCCTCTGCCCTAAGGTGAAGTCAGCACCTCTGCAGAGCAGGCAACATCAGGACACACCCCAAGTCCAGTATATAGGGAGGCTTCCCTTCTCTCAGGGATCCTAGACTGAATTTCAATTCAGCAAACATGGTCATTGGTCACGGCCACCCAATTCCCACCTAAAGAAGTTGTAACCCCCGCTCCACCCACCTACTCCATGCCACAGCCAATTCTATTAAAAGAATATTATTCTCTCGAGCCATTTCAGCATTTATACCACAGAGGTTTATATATCAGATGGGAGTCAGAGTCCGTCTGGTGTCTCCAGATTCTGAAAAATTATGACTTTTGCTCACAAGTGTACCAAGCATACAGTTTGTCAAAGGATAATCTCCATCTCTAACATGTGTGTATCCCTGAACACTTTCAACCTTTCCTGTCCTAGGTCCTTCACCCTGAACTGAACTCATCCACTGCTGTCATTAATTCTCATCTGCAAATAACTGAAAACTTGCCGCCAGGGTGCATCAAGCCCCCGGGGGCAGGCAGCACAAGGGGCAGTGGCCCATCAATAATCCTCAACATGGAAGGCAGAGCAGCCCAGCCAAAGCTAATTAGGTGGAGTTGGGTAATTAAATTCACAGGCTTTGATCTTTTCTTCTGATATTTCCAAATGTTCTGTATCACTCAACCTCAGACAGCATAACACTTTTGCAAAATGAGGAGATGCCTTCCTGGGTGACCTTGCTCTCCTAGCAGCCAAGGGTCCATGATGACAGAGAAACCGTCATCCCCCAAAGAGATGGATGTGAAGCCACAGCCAGACCTTCCCAGCCTGGCAAATACCCCCCAGGGGACCCCCCCCCCCCCCAGTTAACTCAGCTCTCCTGCCAAGCACAGGTTTTCCAGTGTGCCAGAAGAGACTGGGGCCGAGTAATCCGCCTCTCACTGTGGTGCGGTGTCTTGTGCCAGAATAGGGCACTTGCCAGGTCCCAAACCCTCCTTGAACTGAGTCATCAGGCCCCCATCAGGAGGCTCCCTCTGAAAGGCGCCTGTCCCTGGAAAGGAGGAGACTCGCCAGGAAAACCCAGCAGGGTGGATTGTGTCGTCCAACGTGGCCTCTGCAGAAAATCTTTCCCAAATTGCTTTGAAGTTGTATTAAAATGAGTAACAGACAAGGGTGTTGAGAAAATGCAGGAAATGGCTGAACAACTTGCTTGCCAGTCTTTCTGGATTTTGAAAATAGGATGGGTAATAATGAGAGGGGACTTAAAGGGATGCTCATTTGCAACATTCCTATCACTGAGGTACACATTGCCTCACTTCCCAAGAAGAGAAAGCATACCTCTAACACAGAGACACAGCCTGGTCCTCTAGAAGGTCTTGTTTCCCCAGTCTTCCTACCCCCAGAAAAGAAGTCACTCTGTGTGCAGGTCTTAGAAACAGAGCACAGCAAAAATTGTGGTGTCGCTTCCCAAAGAGCAAAAGGCATCCAGTTTTGCTACTGATGAAAGCAGCTGTTTCATAATTAGCTTCTGCTGCAAGAAGCAGCCTAATACATAGTTACGGGCAGCATGAAGTTTGGAAAAAGCTTAGTCTCTTGGCCTCTTTGTCTGCAGCCCCGACTCCAGCTCTACAGTAATATTGACAGGTCCGGCCCTCCTATTCCAGTGCTACCTGGTTGGTGCAGAATCTCTAGCAAATCAACTGAAACTTGCTGATCAACATAATCATTCTATCAACTCCTAAAATGGGTCCACTATAAATCCTTCTCCCCTTACTCAGAATACCAACAAGCACTAAGTGAGCAGGATATGGCTGTATATGGGTAAACCGGCTGTGTGAAATGAGAGCCCACTTCCACCCCTGCTTCTGCAGATTTCCAAAACCAAACAGGAGTCTGGATGTCTGAACATTTCTATTACTTCATCTGTGTGTAAAGCACTCACAACCATCCAATAAGCACAACCTTTGAACACAAAACAATAGAAAGTGAGAAGGCTGTTTCATTACTTTTCCATCTTTGGCTCAGACATGGCAAGGCTATTCTGGGCTGACACTTACAGGAAGTAGCAAAAACCTCAGGAGAAATGGACTTGCTGCAAGATTTCCAGTCCATTTTTTTTAACAGGCTGCTGAAGACATTTCAGACAGGTTTTTTGCTGAAGACCCAAACATGTGGGTGCTTATCAGCACCAATCCCAAATCTTTGGAATTTTACACCTCACTCCTAAAAACCTTGCCACATGCTCCAACTTGCAATTCCCCAGAGCACTGTCTTCTGGGAGTAAGAATCACCTTTATATACACCTGTTCCGCCCAAGGTGGTTAGAAAGCCAATGGCAACCACGCAGTGCTTCCTCCTCGGACTTTGTCTGTAATTCTTTGAATCATTCTATATGGTGTGTGCAACCACCAGCTTTCAGAGCAAGCCCACTGGAATGCTTCATAGTTGGATGATCATAGGAAGCCTTTACAATAAATCCACTTGGAGCGACTCAGAACAGGTATCAGCTAGAAGGACAATTAGAGTGCTTGTTCTGCCAGGAAATTCTGCCAGTTTTTACCTGTTAAAGCAATTGGGAAATAGACCTGTACTTGCTGAAAAATGTACTTGTACATGCACGCATGGTGTGGGAGGGTGAGCAGGTGTTTTTGAACCACAGTTATATTCTTAACAATGCTTTCTGTCTCTAGATTTTAAAGGAAGCTTGGTGCTCAGGCTTTGTTACAATAGGGGGAAAAATGTCCTGTGGCACTTGGGAGCCTAATAGGGTGATCAGTATTTTAGGAGTGGAAGAAAGTGTTCACTATTGAGCATGAATTTCTACTGCCAGGGGGTTCTTTATTTAAAAGCTACTGGCTGTGGATTCTTCTTCCTAACTCTTTGATGTCAAACAGTAGGAAAGGAACTAGCCCTGATAACCAAGGCCCAGAGGACACCATCAGTCACTTGCTCATCCTCTGCTGGGATGTGCCCAGCAGCAGCATTTTCTCCTATGCTGGTCCGACAGGACCCCACTAAGGGAACAAAGAGACAATAAAGTAATTCATTGAGTAATCCTGCTGAGAAATGAATCCCATCTGAAGCCAAATCTAATTGCACAGAGACACTAAATTAGTGCCTAGGTGATAATAGATAAGGAATGCTTTCATTATGCCACAATGTATGAGTGAGACTCTTTTCAAGAGTGGGCAAAGCACCCTGATAATGCACATGTAAATAGGGAATTGCATCAGTGTGTTCCACAGACTAATTTAAGATTAGAATGAAACATAGGGAAGGCATGTTTTCATGACAAAGAAAAAATAATAATTTGAGGTTTCTTTTTCATTCCTCTGGCTTTCGTTCTTGACTTGGCTTTTAGGTTGTACAGTCTGAGCAAGATAGGGGGCTCTCTTGTCTTCTCTGCCACGTAGGAACTGGAGAAACTTGAAACCCAGGTGTTAGCAGATACTCAAAATGCTCAGCATTCTGTACAAGCCAAAGCCCAGGGGAACTCCATACTTTTGTTCTCACTACCTCCCCCACTGTCACAGGCAAGTAAAGCCACTGTACTCAGGAAGCAGTGGCCAATCTATTCTCAGTGTGTGGTCTGTGCTCCAGCTTATTGTGGTCAATATTGTGGTTTTCTCTTAGATGTTTATTCCATGAAGATGCCACCTTGAATGGTGCCAGTTTACTACCATCCCTTCTCTCTCCCCTAAAATGTTTTTCTGTAGCACATTTCATTAGATTACATACCCACATAGGTCAGCAAACTTTTTGTTCTCCTAGCATGGGCTTTTGGAAGTCTCAGGCCTGCTACTTGTGTTCACAGTGCAAAGGAGATAGTGAAAAATATTGTAACAGAACAGCTGCAGAAGTATCTCATTTAATCTGACCAGTGATTCCCAGAGTGATAGGCACAAGTAGCAGGAAGAAGAGAGACCTAGACCGTCAGGCAGATCAAACCCACAGAGCACCTGCAAAATGGGTGGACATGAACGCCAAGTGCATATGAGCACAGGTGTATGAATGGATTCACAGAAATAGGAAATACCCAACCTAGTTAACTGACTTCTATTGTTACCCTTTAAGACGTTACAATACTACTAGTTACCGGTAAAGCAGTGGCTCTCATCCATCTTTCTGACTTACCCAGAGGCTTTCATTTTAATGAAAAATAGCAAGTATATTCAAAGAAACCCAAGGAAGTAATTGAGAAATCCAAGTCTGAGCACCAGGACCTGGGCTTACCAGCAGACACATCGTTTCAGGTAGCCTCAGAATCAAACACATTGACTTGTAAAATCTTAGTTAGGGTCTTAAATGGTTATAGCACTGTTAAAAGGGACGTGCACAGAAATTCAAAGCGTCTGTTCCCTTCTTGCACATTTACTTTAATCTAACTCCATTTTGGGAAAGCAATGCCCACCACCCAACAGCCAACGTGTTGGAATGAGCAGTTGCCAGGGCAGAACACAAGAAGGTCAGTTTTTTCTGTTTAATGGCCTCATCCTCTATGGCTCCATGTTACTGCCAATATGCTGAAACCCCCCTTCCAAAATGAGCCAAAGTGTTTAGGGTCATTCAAAACCACTAGAATTGCTGGCTTACTTTCAGGTGAGCACTATAAGCAAACCCCTGCCCAAGCGGAAAATCTGTCAGTCTCCAAACCTAAATGTTTCACAAGGGCCTTCTCAGGTTTTCCATATCCTTGTTTCCAGAATGCATCCTCAATCCCAAGCCCTTTGGGTTTGTCTCCAATGGGCCTCTTGCTGATGGTCTTGTTATTCCATTTGGTCTTGAATGGCTTTAAAGTCTTCCATCTTGGGGATGGGTGATTTCATTCATTACATGACAGAAAATCTGCAACTCAGTGGGCAACAAGCACTTCCTGAGCTTCTCATGGCTTTCTGATTTGCTACCAGCATTTATTACAGGCCTTGCTTACAGTGAACTGGGTTGTTTTGCAAGTATTACCTCCTTTCACCTTCATAGTACAAACAAACAAAAATCTTCACAGTACCTTATGAGGCAGGTGACATTATCAGCCCAGTTTTACAAATGAGGAAACTGAAATGTAGAGTAATATCACTGGCACACATAGCACAGCAAGGAGGTAGCAAATCTGATACCTCACCCAGGTCACTGCTCCAAAATCCAAGCATGGACCCATTGGTGAGTCCTGGACATACCATGGCACTCAAAACATCGATGGTTTCTCTTGTATCCTACAAGGAAAAACGTAGATTTAAAAACTAAAAATAATGTATGAAATGATTCCAGGAAAAATAGAAAGTCCAAATGGCTATAGAAACATGTAACAGTAGAACTTTGCAAACTCTGGTTTCTTTATATAGAAACACACACACCCTCTCAGAAAGAAAAAGAAAAGCATACACCAATGTATTTCCTCTCCTATGAATCTTTTTTGTTTTGCTGTTTATATTTTTACTCTTTAATTTTTTTATTTTTTCCAGATTTTTTGGTGCATTATGATTATACATAATGGTGAGATTCATTGTTACATATTTGTACAAGCACAAGATATAACAATATAATTTAGCTAATATCATTCCCAGAATCTTAAGCCTTATCTAGAACAGTTTACATTTTTTCATAAGGAGCCAAAGAAATATAGGACATACCTAAAATCTTTAATCTTTAATTGATTCTCATCTAAACCCTGAAACGATCACTAGCATGCACAGCTCCAATTTTAAAAAACTGCAAAATGACATCATTTACATTATTTCCAAGATAGTATGCCTCTGAGTTAATAAGTATTCTCCCAAGATTTAAAAAATTAGAGTGAAAATGAATAAATTCTGCTTTCTTTATCATGTGGACATTTTTCATTAGAATTTGTTTTCTCAGAGAAAATTCAACTTTTGGCAAATGTTCCTCTTTCTATGAAGTTAAAATTATAAAAGCAGGCATTGATTATAAAGTAGAAAAGGAAACCAAGGAGAAGAACCTTAGTCAATTCGCTTCTTTACTGTGATTTTTTTAATGATTTATGGGTAAGAGCATTGAAGCTACAGATCAGACTAAAACACTTTAATTTGTCCATAAACATCAGTTATGTCTACTATTTTCCTAATAACATCAGCTAGCATGTGTTTCACATGTATTACACGTGAGATAGTAGACTATCTTTCATGTATGCCTTTTCACACAGATATTGTCATAATCACTTCATAGAATGCAGAAGTGAATTACTGTAACAAGAAGCTTCTAGTGAGTGCTTACTCCTTACCAAGCATGATCCTACACAATTTAGGATTCTTAGTGTACATTTTCCATTAATCAGTAGCTCAGCATCTGAATCTCCATGCTATTTGGAAGAATGACTCCCATTTTCCCTCGACACACACCCTGGTTTTATGCATCCTAACCTTCATATGGGTTAGTAAATCTTGAGAAACAGTTAGCAAGTCTCCCTTGCAAGCCTCAGTGGAGTGGAGTCTGGCAGCAATACCCACCAAGGGTTGAGGGTTTCCAAAATCCAGCCTCTCTTGGTTCCTGCCCATTTTAAAATACACTTTTCCAGCTGTGCCATGATATCCTTTCTAACAAACTCATTCCCCACTTTAGTAAGTCAGTGATCATCTGGGATGTTTGCGAGCAAGAATTCTAACTAAAGCACATGAATGTCCTCATTCAAGCAACCAGATGGTGGAGGTATTTTCACTATGCCCATTTTGTAGAAGAAACTAAGGCACAAAAAGTTTGAATCCTCCACTTGAGATTGCACTGGTGTCAGTGTTGAAACCTCAGCAATCTGACTGCAATTGTAGCTCAGAGAGATTTAATAATGTGCCCAAGCAATTCTCAGTGTAGTCATTATCTGTTTCCACTACCCCAAGCTGACTTCCTTTTTGGTAAGCCTAAGGGAGACATGGGAAACATAGAGACCTAAAGCAGAGGATTCAAGAGATTGCTGCAATCCAGAACACAACACTTGAAGGTTTGTCCCTGAGTCCAAAGATCTTTCAAATGCTTCATATCCCAACTCGGTTTCTGAACAGCAAGCCTGCCCTCCCCAAGTGGAGCCCTGATCTCCCCTCCCTGTGTCTTGATCCCAATACACAGAGGGTCAGATGAGGTCCTGCAGACCAGCACATTACCTAGCACTGGGAGAAGAGGCCCTACTGGCCCTGCACCTGCAGCCAGGCCAACGGAGATTTCTTCTTCTTTTCAAAAATCCCTTGTTTCCATAAATATCAGACTTCTTAACCTCTCGAACTCTGCATAAAGGTGCAGTGTTTCTCCTTCACAAACAGCATACTGTGGCTCACTTCTTTCAAGGCAAGGGTCACCAAATGCCCGTGGAAAACAACCTTCCTATTGAGAAATGTTTGCCATGCTTACTTGCCCTGTAGTTCGGAATCTTCTTTCCTTGTTCTTTCAAAGTTCCAGTGAAGGTGACATATTGATAACAGCTTTGGCCTCTCCAGTGTTCATGGCTATTGCAAGGCCATGAGAGACTTTAACTTCATGGCCCTGGGGAATTCTAAAGATGCTGAGAAGGGGGTGGGCCCCTGGGGCCACCGTGGAAAGCAGTCATTGAGGAGCCCTACTGGGTAGGCAGTTCTTGATGACTACATAAGCATTCTCAATGGCTCCCTTCTTTAGATGAAAATGAAAGAGGAGTCACACAGATTTTGTTTTCTTCCCTAATTCTGAAATAGCTTATTCTGCTTTTTTGTCAGTTACCCATTGCCAGAGAAAAGTTACTGACTGTTTCAAGTGATTTTTAATACAAAGGAGAAGGAGGAGAAGGGGGAAGAGGTAGGTTGGGGGAAATTCTCCCTTTTGGTTTCCATTTTCAGGGAGCTACTGAATAGCCATGTTAAAAATAACCTAGCAATTTCATAAGGGATTGAAATCCAATTCTGGTACATCTTTGCTCTTGGGTATGTAGCTTTTTAGATGAATCAAAATATATTAAAAGAAAATTAATTTTTAAATTCCTAAGAAAAAGTAGATCACTGCAATTTTTCCTTAGCAAGTGTTTTTATATTGTGTATGCTACACTATGTAAACTTATTAGCGATTAAAATAATTGCAATTTATATACAAATACATATATGTACACAGCACTTTTTATTTTTTGTCACATAAGAGAAAATTCATATTAGGCAATTGAGAATTTATCTCATCAACTGAAACTTTGAAGAGTGTATTCAAGTGAAAACAATAAAAATCCTTGTGTTTTAGCAGACTTTGACATTGATCCCAATGTTTGGAGTCCTACTGAAGTGTAATATTAAAGGCATTACATTGGCTCTGAAAAACAGGTAAAATGTGTTGTGGGATAACTTGGGGAAGAAGTCCACCACCTAGGCTACCACACCTCTGCCTTGTAGCGAAAAGGTTCCAAACAAAAGATATTTATTCTACTACACAGTACAATGGAAAGATATCCCAAGTTCTTCTCCAGGAGAAAGTGCAGGACAAGTCTCCTGCTAAATGACCCTAGAGTCACAAAGCCCCCTGGTAGACATTTTGAGAGAAGGGAATTTTGCAGGAATCGTAGAGAACAAACTCTTTCTCCCTGCAGGCCTCTCATGAAGTAAGAAGGAAATCTCTACGATATGAGTGAGGTCCTAATCATTCTCATCTCACCCAAAGGAAAAATTCCACCACAGCTGCTTAATTTCTTTATTTATGTTTACAAATTTTTAATAAAAATACAATTGCCCTAAAACTGTGAAACTTTGGGAGGGAACATTCATGGCCCATCTCTTCGGAGGCTTCAGGTATCTTGTAGGGTGTGTGTGTTACTGAGAGACCAGCCTGATGCTTTTCTCTTTCCTGCTTCCTCTTCTAGCACTCAGACACACAACTTAAGAGGGAAATTTGAGGAATTGTGTGTCCCATTTCTAGAACCTATATTGGGATGATCCTGAGGGGTAGCTGATTCTGTACAGTACGCATACACAATAAAAAGGGTTAACGTCATTTCTAAACATTCAAATCCTAAGGTATAGAGATGTAATAATCACCTAATGATTCCATTGCTTATTAGTGTAAAAAAAAATAGTAAAAGAATCAAAGGTAAAAATAAGTGTTCTGCCTTAGAAACAGTTTCGTTTTCGGGTATCACATATCATTTATAAAGCTTGTTTGGGAGGGGGAGATGGAACTTTCAGTTGAATTCTTAATTAAAACTTGTAACATTCTTTTATTTTTCTCCAGAGACCGCCCAGGCGACAGTGTGCACTTTGCATTCCCCAGTGTCCCCAGTCGTTGTGTGCTCCTTGCCCTCTTTCAGGACGCAGATGAAATCCATCTTCTGTCTTTCATGGGAGTGGTGGGAGGACACGGAGGTGGGGAGAGAATCAAGTTTAAACACTAAGAAAATGAAAACAGATGCGTGGAGAGGAGCCGAGGCTGGTGGGAATGGAGAGACCGGAAGCCGTTCCCAGGGCTGGCAGCTTCTGCACCTCCCCTCCTCCCCAGAGCCCCTCCCCCAGGGCTTCCCAAGAGGGGCTGGCCTCAGAAGGCAGCGCCAAGCGGGAATCGCTCTTCTCTGGATGGAAACCTTGCTTGGAATTCTCAACCCTGTAAAATGTTTGTAATTAATTGGAAGAGCCTGGGCTGTGGGGATGGTGTCCCAGTAAGGGAGGGTGGGGGTAGAAGGAGACCAGTGTTTTAAACTCAGGAGAAGAAAAGTGTAGGGCCTTGTTCATTTGCAGGCACGGAAAGCAGAGGCCAAGAACAGCGGCTCCCTGCCTGGCTGGAGGATCCAAGGGGCGTGAGGGCACCAGCGACAGGTAGCTGGCCTGGGCAAGAAGCTGCTGTTTGCAGAAGGGTTGGCCTGCTGGACACTGGAAGCCATTGTGGACACAGCCTGCCTGGAGCGGTGCAGGCTGGCCATCCATCACCCAGCCTCCCAACAGCTAGCGTGCCAAAGCCGGCGCCGCCCCGCCCACCCCGGCTCCGCCCACCGTCGGCCACCGCGCAGGGGGCGCAGGAGCTGACGTCAGCGCCCCAGCACCCCTAAGTCAGACTCCCGTGTACTGCCCCTTCTGCACTGCAGCACATCGCAGACCTGCGGGGGTGGGGGAAGGAAGTTGGGATTCCACCAGAAGGCTCGCTGCCCAGGGGTCTCTTTCCCCCATCTCCTGGCCGCAGAGGGAGCCATCCTCCCAGCATAAAATCCTTTTTCCCAACCTCCGAGCGGCTGCCTGCCCACCATAACACAGGCTTTTTATATCCCTTCTCACACAACTGCCTCTGGACCTGCTTTTACAAGACGGGTGTAGCGTAGGGACTGGAGGTAACTTTTCCTTGGGGCACAGGAGGAATTTGGGTAGGAGGCTACTGGTCATGTTACTGGAACTATGTGGGGTGGGCTGGGTACGCTGTGCTAAGAGAATCCTACAAGGACCCAGCCAGAACCAGAAGGAGCGCCCAAGAGGGAACACTGCCATTCTCATGGCCTCGGTCACACGGTACTTCATGAACAGGCAGTTTTACACCTCTGAGACTTGTTCAGTTGAATAAATAGCAATCCGAAAGAAAATCTGTGTGTGTTTGCCAATGAGCATCTCATACAACTCCCAATATGCTGTTTAAAATTAACTGGAACAAATCCAGGACTTCATTGTGGGAACACAAGAGTCAGTTATGCAACAGGCATTATTCTGTCCGTTTCCAGCTCTTCTTATGTGCTGAATGTACTGCAGAAGATGGAAGGCCTGAGGTTTTCAGCCGGTGCCAGGATCCAGGGCAAACTAGGCAAAAATGCTAGAGGACACTAGACCCACAGAGGGCCCTGGGGCTATGATTGGGTCTTCACTGACTCAAGACAAGAAAGACCTGCAGCTTACAGAAGCTTGGGTGACTTGAGACAGGCAGACATCACAAGGCCATTGCAGTTGAGACCTAGAGGTCTACAAGCATGTATCAGAACCGTGGGTTGTTTTGTTTTTTAATCAGTATATTGGGACTTGACATATTCTTATAACTTCTTGAGAAGCGTACTAGTATTTTAAGCTTCTGTCTTCAATGTACCCTATAATGCTTCATAGAGCCTCAGTGATATTGTCATTTCCCCTTGCACCATCTGGCTACAGATAAGTTTTCACGAACATTTTACAACCACTAGGATGAGATACAAAGGCTTACACCTCCCTCCCTTCTAAAAACCAAATATTTCTAAGCCCACCTGCTCCATTGTCTGCCTGTGGCACCAATTCAATGAGTTTTATTTTTAAATAACCATTGAACATAAGAATTTATTCATCCATGTATACTGATATGTTAACTCAGAGGATAAAAAATTCATTTTTATTTTGTCTATAGAAGAATTGCATCCTTAAAAAAAAAAAAAAAGAAGAAATTGGCTCCTGTCAGAACAGGTTCCCACAGAAAACTGAATTAGCAAAACTGTTCCATTGAAGGAAAACAACTACTGTAACTGAGTTTCTTCAAACTGTTGAAAAATACTCAAAGGCCCTATCTCTATTAACCAATGATCTAGAATAGTCTTCATTTTTTTTTAATTTTTTTTAGTTGTAGATGGATACAATATCTTTGTTTATTTATATGTGGTGCTGAGGATCAAACCCAGTGCCTCACACATGCGAGGCAAGCGCTCTACCACTGAGCCACCACCCCAGCCCCTAGAATAGTCTTCATTTTTAAAACAAAGGCATCTCTGAAATACAAGTTTTCAAAATAGCCCATCTGGCTTTTTCATACTTTGATTTGTGTCTTTATCCATGTTAGATTTAATAGGAAAAATGACTGGGCATGGTGGTGCATGACTGTAATCCCTGCGATTCAGGAAACTGAGGTAGGAGGATGGCCACCTGGAGGACAGCCTTAGTGATTTAGGAAAGCCCTAAGTAACTTAGTGAGACCCTGTCTCAAATTTTAAAATAGAAAGGGCTAGAGATGTAGCTCGGTGGTAAAGCACCCCAGATTGAACCCCCAACACTTAAAAAAAGACAGAAAATGAAATCCCAACACTAAAGTACAGCAGATTTCAGTTGGGTCTCTAAGGAATGGCAAAAATATAAAATATCACCAAATTTTATTTGGTAATAGCCCTCCCTCACTGTAATTACAGTCCATAATGAAACTGGAAAAGTAAAGCAAATAGAAATATTTTCTTTATATATTCTTGTTCCTCTCCCCAAATATTGTCCAACTTTAGTTAAATTTATTAAGATTTGGGATTGAAAGTTACCCAGATCTGACCAGGAGATTTTTATGATAAATGATATTTGGGGATAAATCTTGATGTGATTCACAACAATAATACTACAACAATTACAATAGGCACCGACATTGGTCATTCCCAAAATACTTTTAGTTATTATTTTAATATTATTACCTTCCTAATATGCATTGTCATCTCCACTTAGATGAATAAACAAAGGTCAGGTACATTAAGTGCTTTGCCCAGAGTCACACATCTAATGAATATGAACCAACCAAAAATATGAGCCATCTTAATCTGTCTGGGCTATGATAAGAAATTAATATGGACTGGGTGGCTTAAACTGCAAACATGTATTCCTCACAGTTCTGAAAACTGAGCAGGTCAAGATACTGACAAATGTGATGTCTGGCAAGGGCTCTACTCCTAGTTTTCAAGTGTCTGTCTTCCTGTTCAATCCTTAACATGAAAGAAATCAGAGACAGGAATCCATCTCTGTCCTCTCTTTCCTTATAAGGGCACTAATCCCAACATGAGGGCTCACCCTCATGACCTCATCTAAATCTCACTACTTCTCAAAGAACCCACCTCCAATACCACCCACTTGGGGTCAGGGCTTCAACATATAATTTTGAGAGTAACACAATTCAGTCCAGAGCACTCATCTTCAGATGAGTGTTTTCTGTGCATGTCCTTGGTTTTGTTGTGTCCTCTGACCTGGGTCCCTGACTGATCCAGATAGGAGAAACTGCACAAAGCACTAGAAACAATACATGATGGCCTCATGATGAAACAAAAGATAAATATAAGCATGTGCTAGACAGCTAGAACTTACCAGGAATAAAAAATATATCAAATACCCTCAAAATATACTGTTTGAAACCTGAGTAAAAAGGAAGATGGAAGAACTAATTTACCAAGTAATTACTAAGCTATCCTTATATTATCATCTCATTAATTTGACCTCACTAGAACATTAGCCCTGTGAACATTAAGAACCAACCTCAGAGTATATGGACCTAAATTCAGACTGTGGACCCCAGATGTAATCTTGGGAAATTTACTAAAAGACCATTAAGGTCTAGTGTTTTCATCTGTAGAGCAGGAATATTAAAAAATACTTATTTACTGCATTTTCTTATGAGATTTTAATGAGATACTGCATACATTGGTGCTTTGCAGAGGACTAGGGACTGAATAAATGTCAGCTTTTCTCAGAAGACCACAGCTCTTAAAAAAAAAAAAAATAGAGCACTATTTAGCTAAGATGAAACAGGACGAAGACCCATGCCCAAAAGTGCACACTGGTTCATTTGAGGGGGAGGTCTATTTCAGATTATTTCTCAGTTCCTTTTTTGGGAACTGATTAGTTTACACAAAAAGTTCAGCCATCACAGGAAACCTGGGAAATGAAGCCATTCACACTCTAAAAATAAAAAGAGTTTCAGCCAATGTTAACCTGAATAGGTATTATGTTATTTTATTTGGGTCTTTTCCTCCAACATGAGTTCAAATAAAAATAACCAAATGTACTTAAAAATCTTTCACTGCCCAGTGACCTGGTTCTACAAAGGCTCTGAGGCTCTAGAGCTGTGTATCAGAAGTTGGAAGCATTTGCCTGAGAGGACTCCACCTGTATCTTGCCCAACTATTCAGTAATTGCTGGGGGTCAGCATAGGTGAAGGTAGGAGGCAACAGAAGGGGAAAATCTGAAACAGTCCTTAAATAGCTAAGGTGGGATTTTGTTTGGTTTTGTGTTTTGTTTTTCTATTGAACAAATATGAAAAACAGAAGGACAAAAAAAATTATGTAGAACTTAGAGATTATGCCAGCTCTTCTACTGCAAATAAAAGCAGATATGAAAGGATTCTCTCCTCCTAGTGAAAGTCCCCTCTCTCAAGAAATGCACAGCATCCACCCCAATACAGAGTCTGCTCATCTTCCCATGATTGCAACAGCACCAAATGACACCAGACCAGCCACAGGCCCTGGCAGGGTTTTGACAGCCCAGTGGCTCGTGGTCCATAGTGGACCTCAGCATAGCTACATAGGCAAAATAAACTAGGAATTACGGTTACCTGTTTCCAACAGAAATCTGACTTATGTAACCTCTTTATAGGCTTGGAAATTATAAAGGAAAGCAGTGAAAAACCAAAAGCATCCAGAGTGATAATCCATACATTTAATTTACTCAAAAAGTATTCCGCTTGTCTGATTTGGCACATGTAGACCTATACCTCATCTCTAAGTGGTCTATGTTTGTGATAAAAGGCACAAAAATACTCACTTAATGAAGAACTTTTTCAGATGATCCTGCTTATTCTCATGTGAGATACTTGGTGGAAAATGTGGGAAGAGAGTGAACAAGTGAGCGGATCTGCATCTGGCTGTCTGCCAAAATGTCCCATATTCACTGGCATGTGTATATAATCTATTAGGCTGTAAATTCCTTGAGTACATGGGCCATGACTTCCATTTCCTTTGTACCCTCCCCCCTGCATCTAGTACAGCAGCCTGCATGAAGTTCATAGTCAGTAAATGTCGTCAGTTTTTCAACATTTAGAACCATTTCTACCCCTTCAAAACCAAGACTACATATATTACTATAATACATAAGATCAGATGCACCATATTTATTTGGATAATTCTGTCCTGATGCCCATCTGCTTTTAAACAGGCTTCTACAGCATAACCTGCTTGCTCGCCCTTCATTAACATGGGATACCAGGATCTCCAGCTCAGGAGCACCTGCAGTTGGGAGAGGAGATACTCCCCACTCTCTCACGCATTTCCCCTCAACAAGTCTCTGATGCCTGTGTTTCCTACTATGACATAAGAGTGGTCAGTGATTAAACATAATGCCCATTCATGTTCTAGCCATAAAGGATCTGCTGGCTTGTTTTGTTTTTACTGCATCAGCTGCTGCTGCTTTAGCTGATAATTGCACTGTAAAGAGAAATTATGTAGAGAAAAGCATTTGTATCTGTAGATGTACATACTCACACACCACACACATACACATTATATGTGAAATATAACAACCAAGCATTAGCTGAAATTTACAGGGAAGAACAGTTCAGAAATATATGAAGATAGATATGATTTTCACAAAGTTGGAACATTCATATAGTGTACAGCTTACTGTTGTGATTTTAAATTAAAATATTGGAGCTGGGGTTATGGCGCAGTGGTAGTGTGCTTGCCTAGCACGTGTGAGGCACTAGGTTCGATCCTCAGCACCACATAAAAATAAAATAAAGATATTCTGTCTGCCTACAACTAAAAAATAAATATTTTAATAAATAAATAAAATATTATGTTATTTAGGGTTTCTCTATCTGCTGCATCACCTGCTGCATTCTCCTCCTTTGTGGGGGCCATGTGGCTATGTCTGGTCCATGGAATAGGGATTAAGTGAGATACCCTCTTTCTGGCTTTGTGCCTGAAGCCTTCCTGTGTGATCTTTGAAGCTATCCCCCTTCTGCTTGCTAGTCATTGTTTAGTAGCTTGTGGAGGTTCCTGAGGCCCTTGACCACTGGTTCTCAATTAGGGGCAATTTTATTTCCAGGGGTCATTTGGTAATATCTGGATCCATTTTGAATGTCACAATAGGGCAAGGTGCAACCGGTAACTAGTGGGTAGAGGCCATACATGCTGCTAAACATTTCAGAGTTCAGAGAATGACTGTCACAACGAGTTACCCAACCTAAATTGCCAATAGCATTGAGACTGAAAAACACAGCCCCAGCAAGGACTAACCTTTTGGTTGAAAAGAGCCTGGATCCCTGAGTGACCATGTGGAATAAGCACTTCCCACCCTCATCAATCCACATCTCCACTCACTTGTCACCATTTTTTCTTATTGTACTCAAATCTATATAAATATTGTGAGGAATAAACCATTGTCTTAAACCCCTGGGATTTTAGAATTGTTTTTAAGACTATTAGACTATATTGGCTAATACACTAGGGAAGGCAAACAGTATAGAAAAAAAACTCAGAGATGTTTCTAAAGAATAGGATACAGAAAAATATAAGAAAAATATGCTTAATTTTGTTTCATTTTGTTGTTGTTGTTTTTGAGGATATATCATCATAGTAATGGAAATCCTGGTATTGTCCCAAAAAGAAGGAATATTTTGCAATAATGGGCTTACTAGGTGTCTTGTGCAATAAAAATGAACCGGCCCACCAGGGAACCTGAAGCAAACAAATGAGGGAGACAGCATTTTCCACACTTTGCACAGTAGTACCATTCTTCAAATGGCTAACATGGATTCCGGTGCTGCTGCTTAGTGTAGAAGCTTACAGGGAACAACAAACATAAAATCATGAGGAGTACATACAGCCATGCATCACTTAACAACAGGGACACATTCTGAGAAATGTGACATTATGCAATTTTGTTATATAAATGTCATAGAGCATATTGACACAAACTTAGAGAGTATAGCCTACTACACAGCTAAGCTATATGAAGTGTGTGTGTGTGTGTGTGTGTGTGTGTGATAGATAAGGTGTACATACACATGGTATAGCCTATTACTTCTAGTGTCATAATGAATGAATAAAATTGAGATTAAATCAAGCATAAGACAAAATTATATAATCAATAGACTCAGTAAGCATGAAATGTATGAAGCTGCTGCCAGCACACCATAGAATACTGTTTTACAGTATATGTTTTTTGTAAGTAGAAGTGCACTCTAAAATAGTGATAAAAGGTATTATATAATAAATACATACCAGTAACATAGGCATTCAGTCTCATTAAGTATTATGCAACTGCACATGACGATATGTGCTGTACCTTTATATGACTAGCAATGCATTAGATTTGTTTATGCTGGTATAACTACAAACATGAGTGATGTGTTTTGACACAACATTACAATGGTTTTGTCAGCAGGTAATAGGAATTTCAGTTCTATTATGGGAAGTCATCACACATGCAGTCCATCATTGACCCAAATGTCATCATGCAACATAACCATACTTTCAAAAGAAGTACAGATATTCAATAGGTTGTAGCTCTCACTGACTCATCTGGAAACCGTCTGTGCTTATGGTTTTATTTATTTTTACTGTTTGACCACTGACACCAACTCTTCCTGGTGATTTTCCCTATCGTGACCTGACGAAACTCTCACACATTTGTCTTATACCCACAACGTTTTGTGATAAATCAAAGACTTAGAGAAAAAAACAAAAACAATTATGAGAGCAGCTGCTGGCTGAATAGTCAGTTGAGCAGGAAGCTGGTCAGAGTACCAAGATCTCAGAGTTAGGCAAGACAATTAGGTCAGATAATTGACATCATAAAGTATATGTAAGAACTGGGCAGTAGACAGAGGAGTCCAAAATGCTAAACTAGTTTTCTACATAATGAATTAAATGGCTAAACCTCTTTTAATCCTCATAGGGCAAGACAGATAAATGCTCTTCTATTCCACTCAAAAGTTATCTTAATAATACCATTGTATTATTATACTATGAACTTAACAAAAGAGAAGTGCAAATGTAAGCATATCCCCTTTGACATTATCCAGTGAGTTTGTACTTCTCCCATTAGTTTAAATATTTGCAAAAATTTTCCTTGCAGATCCATACATTCCCAACTGCCTGAATGCTGCATGTGTGTAACCAAGAGACCAAATATCAGTGTGATCCCTCACACTAAGTTCCACAGTTCTATGCCAGCCTCATTCTTGGACTGAGAACACACTGCACAACCTTCTAGCTGCCTCCCTCAGCTTCTTCAAGGCTTTCTCCAGCTACATGGAACTGAAGTCTAATGTCCCTAAAGGTGCAAAGGTCATCATAGAATGAGGAGACATGTAAGTAAACAGAAGTTAACAATAAAAAGCAGTCAATATTGTGAGAGATGATGATGATTACCATCAATAGTCATGAACCGTTGGGCACAGCAGTAAGCACCATATAAACATCCAACCATGTTTCATTTGAGGAATCTAAGAAGTACATAGAAGTATCTCTTCATGTAGTCTGTGTGGGCCCATGAAGGCTCCTAGGACAGAGGACAATCAGCTGAGTCTTGATGTACAAATACATGTGAATAGTTGGAAAAGATAGAAAAGAATTCTCCAAGCAAGGAGAGCAGCATGTGCCAGAACACAGAAGCAAGGGCAAGCATGGCATTCATAACACATATTTCAAGATCTCTAATTTGGTAGAAGTTGTTCTTATTTTAAGCCAGATGATCCTAGGCCTTTCAACATTTTGGTTGACCTTCTGATTCATTGGCCATCATTGAGCCCAAGGATTTCCAAATATGCTTCATCTTAATCATTTATTAGTAAAAATAATGGACTTAACCTACCCAATATAAGCATATTTATTTTTTTTAAGTCTGTACTTGTACCATTGTATTATATTGCATATGTTGAATAATATACACATGGAAATATAATTCTTCAAAAGATAAGAGAGAAAAGCATACAATAGAGATTAAACGTAAATAAAATACCTAACATTTTTCTGCTCACATCTGTTTATCCTCTTTATCATCAGAGTAGAAGTTTAGTCCACCAGAGTAAGGACAAGAGTGATTCTGTTCATCATTGTGTCCCACTACCTAGTACATTGCCTGATACTTAGCATGTCTTCAATGAATATTGGATCAGTGAATGAATGCATCCAGCTCATTACCAAAGGGTTACAATAGCATTGAATGAGAAGGCAATTAGTAGAGAACATTTAACTTCATGTGAAACAAACTCCAATAGTAGTAAACTCCTGGCATCATTCATATATGTTTAGATTTGCTCTATTACAAAAAAAAAACAACCTTTTTAAAATCATTAAGAGCCATCAATACAGTCAGTGGGGTGCAGCAGGACAACACAAGGAAATAAAACACCTGTTTCTATTTTCTTGAACATCTAGCACAAAGAGAAAATCAAATTTACCTCTGTATTATATTTATTGTTCATCACTAAAAAATAATATATTGCATTGAAAAGCAGAATGATCAGTGAAGGACTAGAGGAGCTGCTTTATTTCCTGTGTCTCAGGCTGTCTGTCCTACCCTCCAGGACACACACTTCTGCCTCTCCAGAGCCCTCTGGGTAAGTCCCTCCCTTCTAGGGAACACCCCTTAACCCAACAGAAGTCAGCAATCGAAGTGTATCTGAGAAAGGAACCAAAACACAGAAAGTGCACTCCAGATTATACATGTTAGATCTTTTTATTAGATGATTCCAAGAAGTCATCACTTTTCTGGCTCCAAGCATGGATTTCTTGAGGAGAGGGTAAAGGTATATCAAGATAAAAGAGAACTGTGCCTTTCAAACCCTCGCTAAAGTTTGTTAGTCCCCATATAACACCATGGTTATTTATCATTCATCACCATTTGATTTTTGAAGATGAAAAAGATTTTCCCCAATTAGAGTGTTTTCTACAAATTATTTTTTGTAACAATTTTTCATTCATTTATTTACGTCTGTTCTTTTTAGTTATACATGCCAGTAGAGTATAATTTGACTTATTTATACAAACCTGGACTACATCTTAGTCTAATTAGAATCTCAGTCTTTTGGTTGTAAATGATGTAGAGATTCACCAGAAAAATTACGTCAGAATCATTCCATTGTCATTCATATTCCTGTCCCATCTCCCTTCTCTTCATTCCCTTTTGTCTAACCTACTGAACTAATTCTTGTGCATTTTCACCTAACAATTCTACCCATGAGTCCCAATGAAATCAGGTAAGAAAGATGACCCCACCCAGGGCATCAAAGCCCTGCATCTCCAGAATCAAGAGTGCCCTCTTCTCAGAATAGTGCAGAATGGGCTATAAGACAGGCAGGGAGTGGAGAGATATCTCTGGGGAGAGTCTGTGGCATTGCCTCATTTTCATTTTATCCTGAACAAAATGCTTTCATAAAGTCCAAGACACACTTGTTTTGATTTGTTTACTAAATAAAGCATCCCAAATGAGTACCACCAACTCACATCTGGTTCCCAAGAGTAAAAAAGAACTACACTGTCATATTAAAACCCTGAGTGACCAGCAACCACCCCTAGAAAGTGACAGCATTCAAAGTTTTGGCAGGTCCTACAGTAAAATTAAACCCTATGAACTAATTATCCACCCTAACAAAAAGGGCAGGGTTTCGTGGGAAATGCATGATCCACATCTTGCTGTGAAACATATTCAATAAACAGGTTTCACAATATGCAGGAAGCCAAGCAGCAGGAACTGTGTGTGGGAAAGCTGCCCGTTGGGACCAGGGCTCTGGGAGGTGAACGGGGAACTGAGCAAGTGTGTGAAGGCTCTGAGGGATGGGCCCAGTGAGTGCCCAGGTGACAAAGCTGAATAGCAGGTTTGAGCTCCCAGCAGGTTCCCAGCCCATGGAACACCCTGGGAAATTTTCTCACGCTGTTGATAGGATGGGAACCTAGCACTGCCCTCATTGCCTGAGTCCATTTGCAAAGTGACATTTATTGGGGTTCTTCCTTGATTAGCTGGAACACACAGGAGTAACACGCTTCTAATATTATTTTTAAAAATTGAAAAAAAATACATAGAAACACAAAAAGAAAACCTGGATATTTAGACCATTCATTTTCTCTAGGACAGTTTTATTTTTATTAAAGAGTAGAAGCAAAAAGACTGGAAACATAAGCATTCTTAACAGTTTTAAAGTATCCTAATCATCAAGTCAGGTTAAAAAAAAAATCTCAACCAAAGAATGTGTGGCCTGAAAGAGAGCAGGCAGTAGGCTATGAGGACACTGGTGTCATGGGGACTTTCCTTTCTAACCCCATATTGTTGGCCTTCCCTAGAGGAAAATAACAGAAAAATTATATATATATATATATATATATATCATACATAACATATAAATCTTGTATTTATGTAAATTATACATGTATATTACATATGCATATGTATATGTGTACATATACACTAAAACTTATATTCCCATGGTTTGAATGTCCCCACCAAAACATGTTGAAATTTAATCCCCATTGTGAGGTATTAAGAGGTGGGACCATGGGTCCACTCTAGATAGTATCAACTGTTTTAACTTTTTCCAATATGATAAATGAATAACTGTACTTCATTTCAAATAAAGATTAAAAATCTTTTAATGTTGAAAAACAAAAGGTGAGGGACTGATAAGATTTTTAAGAAGTGATTGAATCATGGGGGCTCTCCTTCTGTGAATGAGTTAGTCCATATGTGAATTAGTGAGTTATTTTGGGAGTAGCTTTGTTTTAAAAGACACAGCTCTCAGGCTCACTAGTGATGTCCTCTATCATGTCAGGACCCAGCAGGAGGGCTCTCACTAAATGCTGGGTAGTGACAGCACCATGCACTTGGACTTTTCAACATCAAGAACCATGAGATGAATAACACTCTCTTCTTGAAGCACTCAGTGTTAGGTGTTCTGTTGTAGCAAGAGTAAAGAAACCAAGATGTATATCTATTGTATATTCACACAAATTATGTAAATATATATCATAAAAACATATCATATAAAGGGGAAAAGTTTACATTGGTTTGAATATTAACTTTAATTGTGTTTCTCAAGGACCTATTCAAAGGAAAAAATGAGTGGATATAAACTTGGCAAGTGAAGATTCAATGAGCCATTTGGCAATTCATACTAATCACCTTTTCCCAAAGTTCTTGCTCTTCTTCTTCAACTAACTGACTAGAAAATGAAGTCACCTAACATTTCATTTAATCATGCTGCCAATATTTGCACCTGCTGTGTTGCTGGAGGCCTACAGGCCCTGGAGGTTTTGGTGAGAAAGGAATGACCCATTTCTTCCCTTGTGTATCCTCAGGAGGGATGAAAGATGTATAGGGATAGACTTCAGGAGGAAAAAAAAAATAGATAAGACCACACGCAATATCTCTGGATTCCACCCTGAGTCCCAAAAATGCTTGCATAATAAAATAAAAATACCTCTGTACTTTAAAAAAAAATACATATGAGTAGTGTGTATTTTTAAAAAGTAAATAAACTTCTATTTGAGTCCAAGATATTCATCCTTGGATCTAGCTAAGATAAAAACAAAGATGGAAGATTTTGTGTCACCTTTATATGTAAATTCCATTGGAACTGGCCAACTGGTCAGTTTATTTATGAAGTATAAGCAAAATGGATTTAGAATCCTGGAAACATAAAAACATGTAATCTTCTTCACTTAGCTCATAACCAAAATCAATTTAAAATGAAAGTTGGCAGAGTTCTGCATATCAAAGAAGTGGTCTCCACTAATAAACAATGAAAATATTAATATTAAAGCTATTACTCATGTACAAGTTATTTTAAGGCATATTTTAATATCATCCTAAACCTTCTAGAGGAAAGAAAAATAGATTTCAGTTCCTTTTTAAAAACTAATCCACTTCCCTTATTTCTGCCAACATTTACATTATAACAAAATCATACCAAATTTTAAAGTACACCATAAATTAATCTTTTTTCGAAAAACTGCACTGGAGCTTCGAAGTCTCACATTAAGATTTAAACGGCACAAACTTCAAATTAAAAATGTATTTTTAATGATAAAATATTTTAATATAGATTATCTCTGTCATCATCTGTTTCATGATTCATGTAAGTTTAAGACCTTATTTTTAAAACATACAATTGTCTCTAAAGTATAGATTGTCACAATGCTTTTAAATCTTGTTTGCTTGTTTTACAACAAATTGAATAGATGATATAAAATGTATATATCAAGCTTTGAAATTTTCCAACCTTTTGGTGATTGACTTGTGCTAGAAAAATAGCATGAGATAACTGAAAATAGACATGTGACAGTTGCTAGGAGTTCCTCCAGCTCTTCCCTGTGTGGGTGTCACACCCTAACACATTACCTGCACAAAGACCAATCACTTAACAATAAAAAATCCAAACTCTTGGCTCTGGGTCTGATGTGTACAGTGTACTCAAAATTTTCCCACATAACGTGGGAATGCCATAGGAACAAGTCCCCAGACTAAGATCTTTTTTATGAATCATTCTTGCATCTTAGCTATACCACACCCCCAGGATATCTTGCTGTTGGCAAAGTGTTATTGCAACAAAGAGAAAAGGCAGGCATGGCCTTCCTTGGCCAGTTGGGCCCATGTCAAAGCGAGTAACAGAGTCATGCCCTCTAGTCTGAGCCTAGTTTTAATTGTGGGACTTTGAAAGAGGCTCAGCTTGGCAGCTAGTCACTCTGGAAGTCTGCCAACTTTAGGAAAGAAGATTCCATCATCTGATGTAAAATGTTCCTTTAATGCGCAGGTGCTGTGTTAAGGAATTCCTAGCAGGGCGTGTAAGATGTACTCAGGGTGCCATCTCATAGACATGTTGACATGGTGGCCTTGGCTATCCCTGCTTCTTTGCTCTTGGGTGGTTGATCATGTCTGCACAGGTCCCAGGAGCACCATTGTTCACAAAATGATCCCAGGGTGCTTTCTCGAGACTATCAATTTACTTCAGGTTCCATCTGAAGTTTCAGAAAAGGGAGAAACTAAACAACTGCACAATGAACTACTGCCATCAAAGTAATTTTCTTTCAGCTTTCTATAAATGATAAATAATTTCCATTTTCAGGTATGATTGGAATGGTGTTCATTTCCAACAAGATGATTAATTCTATTCTATTAATTTAATTTAATTTTGTCTTCTGCTGATTTATGTTTAAGTCCAAATGAGGTGAAAACATGTCATTTCAGAACACGAAGATAGACAGCAAAACATACCCCAAGCCTTACCATTTGATCAAATGAGTCATGCCACACAGTATGCTTCTGTATTAGTATGCCAGTCTTGGCATGAGGAAATTTTCAAGGCCAGTTCCAAGTATGGGCCTGAGTGTCCTGTGCTGCATGAGTTAATGAATCTTCAGGAAAAAGTGAAAGGACACCAAGGTAACTGCAGGAAGCAGTTATGATAAAATGCACTGCTCTGTTACAATCTTACAGGATCATTTTCCTATATGTGGGCCAGTATGTGGCACTTGACTGTAATTAAATTCAGTAAGTATTTTACAGAGCCCATCTGAAACTCATGCCACTTTGTGGCATACCACACACACTCTATGGGACCCCTGCCTTCTGGTCTTCTTGCCTTGGTGCAGTTCCCACTCCCAGAGTGTGGATGAACCCTCAATTTCCTTCAAACCAACAGGATATGACAAAGAGGTGGCATGCCACTTCTATGGTTACCAATGTTCTAGAAAACCCCATCTTGCTAGTAGAATGGCTCTAGAGACTCCTTGCAGGTTTGATTCAAGTAAACTAGTATGTTGAGGAAACTCAAGTGGCAAGGAGCTGAGGGCAGCCTCTAGCTGACAGCCAGCAAAAAACTGAAGCTCAGTCCTACCACCACAGGGGGCTAAATGCTACCAATGCACATCCAAGTGGGGAGGTGAAATCTCCAACAGTTAAGCTATCAGATGAGACCTCATCTCACCAACACTTCAGTGGCAGCCTGTGAGACTCTGAGAAGAGAAAAGCTAAGCTATGCATGGCCAGACTTCTAGCTCATAGAACTGAGGTAAAACAATGTATATTGTCTTATGCCAGTAAATGTACAGTGAGTGTGCAGTAATTTGTTATATGGCAGAGAAACTATCTCTCTATCTCAATGTTCATTAATTGATTCTGTCATTTGAAGCAACATAGATGGACAGGAGGACATTAGGTTAGTGATACAAATCAGGCATTAAAAAGCAAATGCCAGCCAGGTGCAGTGACACACGTCTACAATCCCAGCAACTTGGAAGGCTGAGGCAAGAGCATCGCACGAAAAGACCAGCCTCAGCAGCTTAGCAAGGTCCTAGGCAATTTAGTGAGACTCTTATCTCAATAAAATAAATAAATAAATAACATACACACATAATAAAAGGGTTAGGGATATGGCTCAGTGGTAAAAGTGCCTGTGGGTTCAGTACACAGTCCAAAAGAAAAAGCAGATACCCCATGTTCTCACTTACATGTGGAAACTCAAAAGAAATAAAGAATAAAGCAGTGGTTACTAGAGTCTGAGAAGAGTGTGGAGGAAGGAAACATGAAGAGAGGATGTTTAATGGGTAGAAGGGTACAGCTGGATAGGAAGAATAATTTCTAATATTCCACAGAACATTATAGACTATAGGTAATTATGGTCATGATTCTTATTTCAAAATAGCTAGTAAAGAGGATCTTGAATGTTCCCAGCAAAAAGAAATGATAGATATTAGAGGTGACAGACATGCCAGTTGTCCTGATCTGATCATTACACCTGTATAGAAATGTCACATTGTACTCCATAAATGTGTATAATTGCTATGTGTCAGTTAAAAATATATTAATCCTGATTCATTGATTTTTTTTTCTTTCAACAAATTAGATTAGCCATCTGATATATGAATAGCACATTGGGCTCATAACATACACAAAAATATGCATGATTTCATGGAGTTCAAATCTTCCTGTGTGGCAAAATGCAAAAATGTGGGAGACTTACAAATCTGCAAACGAAGATTTGCTCAAAAGAAGGTGGGCACATTCCTAGGCAGGACAGCTGAGGAAAGCAACAGGAAGTATACATACAGGGGCTTGGGAACATTTTGTAAATATGGTTGAATCTGATTTTTTGAAGAGAACTGGGGTTGATGGAATATATAAAATAAAAAGATTTGATGTTTTCTGGTCTCCCTGGCTTCACTAACACTCTCTTGAGAAGTTGGAAAACTATAGCCTGCTCACCAAACCTAAACAGAGGATTGTGTTCGTAAATGAAGTTTTGTTGTAATACAGCTTTGCCCATTCATTTACATGTTCTTTCTGGCTGTTCTCTCACTTAACAGCAGAGCTGAGTAGTTCCAAGAAAGATTTCAAAGATCACAGATCACAAAGCCTAAAGTATTTAATTAGGCCTTTTCAGAAAACGTTTGTTGATTTCTGCTCCACTATATCTCCCTTTCCAATTTCTTTCCAAAATTTATGACAAATTTTGTAACATTCTGTTCTCTTCTGGCTAATGTATGTTAGTCCGGCTTGACTTGAAACTTAAATCCAATTTACATCTCTTTTCCTCTCCCAATACACAGAAAGGCTTAAGTGAGACCCTAATTTCTCAGAGTAGAAGGGAAATAGTAGTTTTATTGCTGTGAAATAACTCGTAAATTACTCTGTCCTGTGTCTTTTCTTCAGTTGTCAGTGTTATGAAGAGGTCAAAGAAACAAGACAAAATCATTTTTATTTATCAGGATGTGATTGGCTGCTTCATAGACTAATGCTGACTGGCATCCATGCCCTCTCTCCATTTGGTTTCTAAGTGCTATTTCTTAGGGGAGTAGTGTGGGAGTGTCCTTTGGATGATCCTGTGGGGCGTCTCCCTATACAGTTCCCTGACATGAACATTTCTATTGCAGCTTGACTTTATTTTCCCCTCAGTTCCTACCATCAGAGCTTCTTGTGTCTGGCATCTCCTTGCCCAGTGGGCAATCCTCTTGGACTCCATGTCCATTTGAGACATTAAACATTAAAGAGAAAGAATATGGATTGCTTCTATACCACCCTTTTCCCACTCACTGTTATTTCTCCCAAACTCAAACAAGCAAAGAAGAACATCAGCAAAGCTTTCATCCAAGCAGCTATCAAGTCAGGATGTGGAATGACAGTCTTAGACTTCTTACAAGTTGCCTTGTCCCTCGCTTGTTTGCTTGTCTTGGAGGAAAAAGAGAAAGTGTTATAGGAAAGGAAAAAAATAACTTTTCATCATAAATTTCAGTCTTTCTCTATGACTTGTGAATCAGATGATGGCCACTTTCCCCATCTCTCTTGATCACCCCACCTCCACACTCCACAATCATTTTTGGTCAACTGGGGAGAGAAAGGTGCAGCAGAAGTGGTAGCAGGACAGCAAATCTGCCCCATTAGTAACACTGTAGAGAGTGCCTCTCCTTGCTCAGGTGTTTTGCCCTGCCCAGACTGTAGGAGTTAATTAATAGAGAAAGGAGGGCATCTCATACACTCCAGCAAGTATTCAGATAGCACCAAGACGTTACAGATAAAAAGATTTTGACATTAAATCAGAGTACTATATCACACAGGAGCTCAGTCCCATTAAAAAATTAGATAACATTCAGCAGTGTTTTTTTTTAACAGCAGCATTATTAACATTCTGGGCCAGATACATGTTTTGCAGGGAACAAGCCTAGGGCACTACACGATGCTTAACAGCATCCCTGCCTCCACTCACTAAACACCAGTGCACTCACTTCCAAAATCAGAACAACCAAAAGTGTCCCAGTCATTATCAAAAGGCCACAGTGTGGGCGAAGGACATGTTTGAGAAGCCGTGAGATTGCAGAACCCATCAATCAGCCATCATCTACTGGGCTTATGTTGAGGTGAATCATTGGTTTATTTATATTTCCTCCTTATTTAAAGAATATTTCATGTAGTCAACTTCAAATTCTTTTGACAATTGAAAGAACACTCTAAGAACTATATGTAAATTGTCATTTACAAAAGTAAGTGATGTAGGTGTCATAAATGAAGTCACAGTAACTCTTTCTGCACATGCCTATATTACTTCTTCTGGCAGAAACTAAATCCAGCAATTGGATTTTCGACCAAAACATCATCTTGCAGGTCAGGAAAAGGAAACCCTACTGTGTGCAAGCCCTGGGCTAGCCAATTTTACATCTGCTGTTCCCACTTGTCCTGAGAGAAGTTAAGTACTGTTTTCATTTCAGGATAGTAAAATAAGAAAACTCACAGGTAGTGAGTTATGTAACCTCAAGGTCACACAGCTAGTGATTATAAATAGAATTGAAATTGAGAGTGAAATTCATGGAACCCAATGTCACAGTCTTACCTTTTTCATGGTCACATGCATTTGCTTTCAGGATAGTATCTGTGGTCCTCTAGCACATAGCCCCTCAGCCGTGGATTCTTAACCTCACCATTGACTCTACTCTGGTTCTTTGGAATCATTCCAGATAGTTTTGGAGCCATTTCTAAGCCAATCACTATGGAATTTAGGGAAAAGATGTCTGCCTCTATAAATCGAGGAGCTTACAAATGACTTCCGTGGGCCCATTTAGCTCCAACACACCTCATCTGATTCTATTCTATTTTAGAGTTTTTCTGGACTTAAATTATTGCTAGATTGCTTTTGTTTTTAACATTACTATCTATTCTCTTCAATTCATATTGATATTTCTTGCCCTTCCACATTCTAATTCAATGAACCAGTTGACAGCTGATCGACAATTCCATAGGCTATTCATGTTTATGTTCTCATTTCTTGAACTACCTGTTAGCCACCTCTGCCCAGAACAATGCAATGACTCATGCTGAGCAAGCATGGCCCAACAAAGGAAGCAATTATCCTACAATTTTTAACATGTCTTGTTTGTGATGATAAGAATCACAGGAAAAGATAGAGCAAGAGGAGAAATCGGGGTTTTCAAATCACTTACTTATTTTACTATTATTGTTGTTGTTGTTGTTGTTATTTTTTGGGACTGGAAATTGTACCTAGAGCATCATATTTGCTACCACTGAGATACGTCCCTCAACCCCTAATATTTATTTCAATAAACAAAGACCTTTCAAATAAAATTGAAATGGAATATCTATATTTTAAATGGACCAAAATGGAATTTGCTTGGGTTAAACTCTTTGAATGAAGACCTGAAGTCTTATTTGGCCATTTTTTGACCTCCTACAAATGAATGTCCTTTGAAAACTTTCTACAGATTTCTTAGGACTTCCACAACACCATTTTAAAACTGTTTTTTACTAGAAACAATTCTGGGAAGGGAAATAAAGACCTCCAAAGATCTAGTCCTCCATAAATGCAGTGAGAATATGTTGGTAAAAAATCAAAATCAGCTTTTGTCAGGAAACCCTGACCAAAAAATTTATTAACAATCCAAGGAATTCATGAAAAAATAACAGCTGAATTTCAGTAAGAACAGTGAGCTTTGCAATGCTTTAATTTGTCTATTTGGATGCCCACCACATGTGTTTCCTAAGTGCTGCTATAACCAATTACCACACTGTGTTACTTATAATAATACTAATTCACTAATTCATGATTTTACATTTCTGTTGGTCAGAAGTTCTACATGGTGTCACTAAGCTAAAACCAAGATGAACAGAACCACATTTCATTCTGAAGCATTCAGGGGAGAATCCATTTCCTTGTCTTCCAAGGCTCCATCAGATTTCCTTCAATCCTTGGCTTATATGACCTCCTTCCATATTCAAAGCCAGTGAAAGGGTTGAGTCTTTCTCACATCACATCATTCCCACACTTCTTTTCTGCCTTCCTCATTCACTTTTTAGGACCCCTGTGATTACAATGAGCACTCTGAGATAATCTAGGCCAATCTGCTTACTGAATAATCAATGACAATTGTTTAACATTTCAGCTTCCTAAGACTCTGGTAGCAGTTGGGGCAAATGATAGGCTGATCACACAACTTAAAAAAAAATCTGAAGCCAGGTGCGGTGGCGCACACCTGTAGTCCTAGCACTTGGGGAGGCTGAGACAGGAGAATTGCGAGTTCAAAGCCAGCCTCAGCAACAGTGAGGAGCTAAGTAAATCAGTGAGACCCTGTCTCTAAATAAAATGCAAAATAAGGTTGGGAATGTGGCTCAGTGGTCGAGTAACCCTGAGTTCAATCCCCGGTACCAAAAAAAAAATTCTGAAAGAATAACAGGTCTATAAACAGATTTGAAAAGTTCTAACATATTACTGGGAACTGAGAAGGCCATATAAAAACTGATAAATTCCTAATCTCCAAATTCTGTATAATTTAAAGGCTTTACACAAGAAGTAAGTGAAAGCAAAAGCAGAGTGTTTAAAGCAGGCCTGGGGGCTGGGATTGTGGCTCAGTGGAAGAGCGCTTGCCTTGCATGCGCGAGGCCCTGGGTTCGATCCTCAGCACCACATAAAAATAAATAAATAAAAAGATATTTAAAAAAAAAAAGCAGGCCTCAAGATACACACACAGCCCCTCAGCAAAGCACTAAGGGACTTACTGGTTTAACACATTTAAGAAAATGTCTATCTAATCATTATCTGATCACTAAGCTAACTGAGCAGATTTCAGTAGCCATACATGAGAGAGAATACAGAATTTACAGAAGTATTTCAGGAAAGTCACTTAAAAAAAAAAAAACAGCAACAACAATAAACCCTAGTACAAACAAGAAGGAAAGAAAATCTTATTTCCAATTTTTAACAACAACAAAAAAAATACAAGATAAAATGAAGCAAGAAAGTATTGTTCATACCTAAGGAAAAAAATAAGTCAATAGAAACTTCTGTTTGACAAAGTTCAAATGTCATACCTGTAAGAGAAGATCTTAAGCCAGGCATGGTGGAACACGCCTGTAATCTCGTGGCTTGGAAGGTTGAGGCAGAAAGATCTTGAGTTCAAAACCAGCCTCAGCAAAAGTGAGGTGCTAAAGCAAGTCAGTGAGACCCTGTCTCTAAGTAAAATACAAAACAGGGCTGGGGATGTGGCTCAGTGGCCAAGTGCCCCTTAGTTCAATCCCTCATACCCTCCCCCCTCAAAACAAATAAGGCCATTATTAACATACATGTTTAAATAACTGAGAAATAATGTCTAAATAATAAGAGTATAAGAATGGGGGGCGGTTCCAAGATGGCGGCCTAGACGGACGCTGTGGTCAGTCTCTCCAGAGCCAGAGGTTGAAGTTGTGGAAATACCATCTCCCAGCCAGCTTCTGGATATCATCATACAGCTACCCGGGCAGGAATTTCACTTGCGCGTGTAAGCAGGGCCACCAGCCAGCAGCCATCGCCACAAGCAGAGTGACTTCAGCAG
>PVHX01007694.1:0-67501 GCA_004024805.1 Geosciurus inauris
TGCATGTATGTGCACATGCATGGCCTCCAGGTGCGCTATGAGCTACCCAGGATGCATAAGTAATAAAATATTTATTTCCACATCATGCCCCATGATTTTACATGCAATTATTAAGAGTACTCTCCATTTTAAAGATCCTAAATCACAACTTTAAGCTACTTTTCAAAATTATTGTAGTTGTGAAATATGATATGTATTTTAAAAGTTTAAAGCATAGCTGTATGATTTATTATTATTATTATTATTATTATTATTATTATTATTTTGGTACTGGGGATTGAATCCAGAGGTGCTTACCCACTGAGTCAGATCCCCAGTCCTTTTTATGTTTTATTTGAGATAGGGTCTTGCTAAGTTGCTTAGGGCCTTGCTAAGTTGCTGAGGCTGGTTTTGAACCGTAATCCTCCTGCTTCAGCCTTATAAGCCTCTGGGATTACTGGCATGTGCCACCACATCCAACCTGTTTAAATTATTAATTATAAAATTGGCACTCACTGAAGTGTCACCTTCTTTGATATGAATACAGTTCCTTGGCTTTCTTCTGGCTAGGGTTTACTTTGGATGTACTTTTTTCACATTGTGCTTGTTTTTTCAAAATAAGTGCTATGAGGTCCAAACATGTGTCTTTTACTTTGAATAGATCTCCCCACATTCTCCAGACCTCTAAATGTCCAGAAAATTCTATGAGATATAGGCCCCTGCACTCCTGTGGGGCCCTCCTGGATGTCTTCCTGAGGCATACTAAGGATTGTCCTGGTAGTTCTTATGAATAATGTCCCCCATGAACATCTGAATTCCAGTCTCGGTGAACATACGTTTTCCCTTCTTTTAGGCAGATAGCTAGGCATAAAGTCAGGGGCCCATCAACTCAGTGAATTTTCTGGATATTTAGAGATCCAGAGAAGGTGAACAGATCCCTTCAAGGTAAAAGACAAGGCTTTGGCCTTCACACTTATTTTGGTAAAACAGGCCCAATGTGGAAAAAAACCCAACATGCAAACGCTCCCCAGCAGATCTACTCAGCACACCGTGGGCAGCACAGTGACTAGAGAGCACCTTGCAGACTGTCAGGGTGAAGAAGGTCTCTGTGATCTCTTTTGTTTGACAGACAGCAGGAGAATTGGGAGAGCCCAAGTAATCACTGTGGCAGTATACTGTTGGCGCTGCAAGATTAACGTAAACAGTTTACCTGAAAGTTGGTATGGAAAAAAGCATCAGGCATACATTTGCTGCACACCGTTGCCAGGGGCTGGGTTCATGTGCTGGAGTTAGCACACTCGCACTCAGGTGGCTGGCCACCTGAGGAAGTTCATCTTCATCCCCTGGTCCTTCTTGAAGATCACCTGACTAATGGGGAGTTGAGCAGGGCAATGTCCATCCCAGCTTCTTTCAGGTCTTTGATGGTGGCAGTAATCCCCCCAATTCTCCCAGGGATGTGGTTTACTAACACAATTGGAAGATGTACCAGAACCTTCAATGAAACGCCTCTCAAAGGCAATTCAATAGACAAAGGATAAACTATCCTTTTTCTTTCACCTTTGATGAAAGAACTGGCTATCAAAATGCAAAAATGATAATTACAGTAATAATGATGAGAACATAAAGTTAGGCGTTTATCTCACATTGTGCACAAAAATTAATCCTCAATGGATAAGCCAATTATAAGAGTTATAATCATAACCTTGCAGAGGAAAATTTATGTAACCTTGGGCTGGGTGAATATTTCTTTGATATGATATTAAACACATGTATGCAAACTTAAATTGGGTTTCATCAAAAAATGCTTTTGATCTGCAAAAGACAGCATTAGGAAAATGAAGAAGACCCACACTGGTAGAAAAATATTTGCAAATCATACATCTGATAAAGGACTTGTTAATAATAATGAGATTTTGGATAGTAAGAAGACAAACCAATACAAAGGGGGAAAAATTTAAATACTCCTTTCACCAGAGGGACTCTACAAAGGACTAATAAGCTCATGAAAAGCAGCTCAGCTTCATTACTCATTTATGAATGCAAATTAAAACCACAGCGAGACATCACGGTACACTCACTGGAATGGCTACCCCTGAAAACACCGAGAGGAACTCAAGTGTGTATTGAAACCAGAGCCATCTTCTATTCCTGATGGGAATGCAAAGGAGACCGCCACTTTGAGAATCAGTTTGGCCATCTTTGATGACACAAAACATACTTGACCATGTAGCCCAGCAATTCCACTCCTAGGGATCTACCTGCCCCCAAATGAAAACCTATATCCACAAAGACTTGAACTTCAATGTGCATGACAACATTATTCATAATAATCCAGAACTGGAGCCAATCCAAATGCCCATCAATTGGTGAATGAATAAACATATGTACATATATGATACATATATTAGCATATGCTAGAAATAGGATTGGAACTCAATACATGCTAAGAGACCATAGCTAAACTCAAAAGACCACGTGTTGTATGGATCTCTTGAGATAAAATGTCCAGAAAAGGCACACCTATCAAACAGGAAGCAGGTCAGTGATTGACAGTGGCTGGGAATGGGAGCTGGACTTGATGGTAAAGAGACACAGGGTACCTGGGTGGAGAGGGAGGGAGGTGTTCTAAGCGATTGTGGTAACAACTCCACACACTGTGCAAATACACTAACAGTCATTGACCTGTGCCCTAACGATGTACAGATGGTGTGGGATGTATATCGTATCCCCAAAATCTATCAAAATTAATAGAAGCAAATGAAACACATGTCTATACTCAGCAGGGGCTGAAATTTCAAAGACTGATAATAATAAGTATCACATAATACCAAGTATCACAAGGATGTGTGTAGCTGAAGCTCTCATGCTTGGCTGGAGGGAGTGTAAGTTGATACACTGTCTACCTACCACAGAAAACTCTAGTAGTACTTCCTAAAACAAGTCACATGCCAATCTGCGACATAACACCCACTTCTTAGGTATTGGCCCAGGAGAAAAGAGTGTATACGTCCATGAAAAGACATGGTCAAAAAAAATGTTCAGTCCTGGCAGCTCAGGAGGCTGAGACAGGAGGATCACAAGTTCAAAGCCAGCCTCAGCAAGGCCCTAAGCAACTTGGTAAGACCCTATCTCAAAATAAAATATAAAAAAAGGGCTTGGAGCCAGGCGTGGTGGCGCACGCCTGTAATCCCAGCACTTAGGGAGGCTGAGACAGGAGAATCGCGAGTTCAAAGCCAGCCTCAGCAACAGCGAGGCGCTAAGCAACTCAGTGAGACCCTGTCTCTACATAAAACACAAAATAGGGCTGGGGATGTGGCTCAGTGGTCGAGTGCCCCTGAGTTCAATCTCCAGTACCAAAAAAAAAAAGGGGGCTTGGGATGTGGCTCAGTGGTTAAGTGCCCTTGGGTTCAATTCCCAGTATCAAAACAAAAACAAAAGCTGTGTATGTAAGCTCCCAAAGAGCCTTACATACACAGCTGATGTGTCCTCCAGACAATTTTTAGAGTTCCAAAACTGCACAGTCTGAGTGCTCCCAGCTAAACCAAAACCCTCTGTGAAGCAGAGCAGAGTTTTCTGCAGTCTGTTATTTTCTTTTAGGGGATTATAGGCATAAATGTGAAAGATACACAATAAAGCTTTCAGAAGAAAACATAGGACAGCATCTTCATGGTCTAGGGATGGGTGAGAATTTCTGTAATAAGACAGCAAAAACTTGCTAACCCACACTATATTAAAATTAAGAACTTCTATGCTGGGGCTGGGGTTATGGCACAGTGGTAGCGTGCTCGCCTAGCATGCGGGAGGCACTGGGTTCGATCCTCAGCACCACATAAAAATAAAATAAAGATATTAAAAAAAAAAGAACTTCTATGCTTAGTCAAGAGAGCACGGAGAGAAAGAGGAAACCCACAATGAGAAAGACCCTAATTACCATGCATGTATTTGCAAAGACATGTATCAAGAACATGTTAAGAACCCAAAAACATCACAAAGAAAAATTCAAACAACTTCATGGAACAATGAGCAAGAGGCTTAAAAGGGCACTTCACCAAGAGGATATCAAGATGCCAAATTAATACATGAAAGGTGTTGACCTTTAAAGTCGTCAAGGAGCTGCCAATTATTATGAGCTACACTCCAAACTTGCCAGAATGGCTAAAGTGTCAAAGCAGACAATACCAAGTGTTGACAAGGCTACAAAGCATCTGGAACTATCATAAACTACTGGTGCAATTTGGCTCAACCACTTTGGAAAACTGATTTGCAGTTGCTACTAAATTTAGTAGATGGGTCATATGTCTATCCTATGACTCACCATGCCTAGGAAAATACCTTATTTCAACAAAATACACCATCAAGAACACTCATAGCAACACTATTTGTATAAGCCATCAACAAAGAAGACTGGATAAATGAGTTGTGGGTTATGTGTGATATAAGAGGCTAAAAGAATATACCAAAGTTAAAATAATAGCTATCCCTGGAGGGTAAGATTAGGGGAATTTTTTTCATTTTCTTTTCTGTAGCTACTTTCCAAATATTTTGTGATGAGTATGTATTTTATAATCAGAAAAGTCATTAACATAAATAACACTAACATTTATTGAGTTCCTACTCTTCCCTCAGAGTTCTCACACTAATTATCTAAGCTCAATGATAACCCCATGAGGAAGGTATGAGAGAGTCCACAGCAGATGCTTCAGAATTGCAATAAAATGGCAGTGCTGGCCCGGGACACGGTGACGCCTAACATGTTTGAATTATATATTTAGCCCTTACCATAGTTCTATGGGTGAGGTGTTATTTTAGTCCCATTTTAAAGATGAGGAAACTGATCGCTCACCCGTCCAAAGTTCAAAGCCACTTTTGAGCTCTGTCGGTCTCAGTCCAGCCTGTGTCACACTAGACCCCTCTCCTACATCCTTCCAGATCTGTATTCATGTTTAACTGTGCCATTCATTGCTGTGCCGCTAGGGGCAAGTTCCTTAACCTCTTGGAGCCTAGTTGTCTCATCTGAAAAAAAAAAAATCAGTGGCTACAGACCTCCCTCCTGGTGCTGTGATGAAGATAGGAGAGAAAGCTCAAGGCACCTGGTGTAGCTCAGAAGTGAAAGCTGGGAACAGACCCCAGGGCTCCAGCAGCTGCCATGCAGCAGCACAAAGAGGAGCCCCCTGAACAGCCTGTGGGTACTGAGAAGCTATAGAAGCAGCTGCAGGTGGGGATGGGACTGTTTTCAGGCCACCCAAATAATGCCATTCCCTCAGGCTGCGGTCCCAGCACCAAGCCTGAGCAGAGTTTTCACTCATTCCTTCAATTAGTGAACATCGAGCACCAGCTGAAGCCAGGCTCTTTTGTGGGTCTTCTGGAGGGTGGCTTTGATTAGAGGTGACCGCAGGAGAAAGGCAGGGGTATTTTTGCAGATGACTCTGGAAGGTACAGTCTGAGGCCCTCCCTCTCCGGCTCCCCGGCTCACTGGTCTCTTTCACCTTGCTCCATCTCTCCACCCATCTCTCCTGCACAGCGCGCACTGTGACGACGGTCCTGGTTCAGCCTCTGCTGGTGTCCAGACCACTGCAGCTTTATCAACCCGGTTGTGGTGCTGGGTGGAAGCCAGGGCCTAAGTGCTCCACCACTGAGCCGCCCTCAGCCCTAAGCACTGTTTCTAAAATGCAAAGTCGCCTGTGCTCTTTTGGGGCTTAACATTTGGCACATCCCTGCCTCCCCATGTCGGACCAGCTTACACAGCCCCTTCCTCCTTGGTTCCTGCGTTTATTTCCAGTCCTCTCCCTGCCTCCGCCTGGAACTGTCCCCTCCATCTCCAGCACTTTATGCTTTGCAGCTCAAAACCTTGTAGTTTTCCCCCATACTTGGAAAGTCTGATCACCTGCCCTTGCCTGGGCCCAACCAGAAAACTCCTATGTACTCTTCAAAGCCCCGCCATGGTTGCCCTCTCTACAAAGGTTTGGCAGACATTCCTTCTTTCCAACGTCCCTGGCACCTGTCCATCCTTCTGTCTGATCACACACGCGAGTCATCCTCAGTCAGGTTTATATTCGTGTCTGTCCCTCTACAACTTCCAAGGACAAAGACGAGGCTGATTCATTTCTGCATCCCCTAGGTCAGTAGGACCCCGGACCTAGCCGATGCAGAGAAGAATCTTCAGGGGTGGGGCCGCGTCAGGGGGAAGGTGGGTGTTAAATAACAAGGTGGAAGGGGAAGATGGAAGTCTCACTTTCTGGGGCCCAGGGGACAGAGGGTCCCATCCCTTCCGACTGTTTCCCCTTCCCCCACAGAGGAGCACCGGCTTTCCCTGCAGGCCTCACCTCTCCAGGTTTTTCGCATTGCAGGAGACGCTCCCCAGGGGCTGGCATCTGGTGAAGCACTGGGCAGTGCGGTTCAAGTAGAAGGGGTCGTACTGATCCTTGATGTGGAGCCCAAGGCAGACGTTGAGTGGCTCTTCAGGGCTCGCCCCCTCACCTAGGGAAGGCATTTAGAGAATGAGGGGGCAGGGCGGGCGGGGCATCGGGAGCCCGAACCGACTCCAGCTCTTGAGTGCGCTGTGGGTGGAGTCCAGCCTCTTCCTCCACCACGGCTGTGCGTAGGCTGGCCTCCACCCACCCTGACCCTCAGTTTCCAAGGTGAAAGGAGGCACCACCGCCACCTCACAGGACTAGCCAGGGTAGGTAGGGGAATTGTAGATAGATAGATAGATAGATAGATAGATAGATAGATAGATAGATAGATAGATAGATAGATAGATAGATGGATCGATTGATCGATAGATCACTTTTAAATTCACATGAATAAGATCACTTCGTGATATATCTTGAAGAGCTTTTCATATCATTCTTTATATAGTTGCATACTATTCCATTTTATGGATAGCAAGACAAATTTTCAACTAGTCCTATTGATGGTATTTAGATTTTTGGTTTTGAGCTTTTCTTTTTTTCCCCCAAGTTTGAACAATGCTGCCACGAGAATTCTTGAGTGTGCCTCTTTGTCAGCTTGTGCTAAAAATTCATAGAAAACATTCCTAGCATACGAATTGCTGGATCAAAATGTATGTGCTTTAAAGCATTGCTAACTATTTGGGGACTGGGTGTGCAGCTCAGTGCTAGAGCCCCAGCATTGCAAAAACAAACAAAACAAACAAAAAACAAGCTAGATATAGAATCCATGCTTAGCATGTGCAAGTCCCTGGGTTTGATCTCCAATAAATAAATAAGCAAACATTGTACTATTGAGTTTTCCTTCAAAAAATGTGCATCTATAAGTACTCCCACCAAAAGTGGGCAAAAGTGGCTATTTGGTCACATGTTCATAAAACTAAGTTGTACCAAACTTTCGAATTCTTGCCCATCTGAGAAGTGAACTTGAGTCTCATTCTAGTTTAGGAAGGAGTCAGAGAACCTGTCTACGCATTTGCTGGCCGTGTAAATATTTGCAGGTCTCTTTCCAGGAACTGCTTTGCTGTTTTCCTTTACACACTAGGGCAGGAAGGGGGTCTGGGCCTGTGCATCTTCATCTTTCAGACCAGCCCACCAGGAGCTATTCACAGAGCCACCTCTGGGATGGATGGTGCTGGGGTGAAGCGGGCAGGGCCATTTTAAAAACCCTTCTCTGGCTGGGGATATAGCTCAGTTGGTAGAGTGCTTGCCTAGCGTGCATAAGGCCCTGGGTTCAATACCCAGCACCACCAAAAAAAAAAAAAAAAAAATAGCAGTAGCGCATGCTTGTAATCCCAGTGGCTCAGGAGGCTGAGGCAGGAGGATCGCGACTTCAAAGCTAGCCATCAGCAAAAGTGAGGCACTAAGCAACTCAGAGAGACCCTGTCTCTAAATAAAATATAAAATAGGGGATGTGGCTGAGTGGGATGTACCTGAGTTCAATCCCTGGTACACAATAAATAAGTGAAAACCCTTCTCTGGTGTTTCAATTTTTTAAAAAAATCACACAGTGGTACTTTCAACTTAAACTAGTTAGTTTTTTTTTTATTTTTAAGGTTTTTTTTTAGTTTTTATTAGTAGTAGTAGTAGCAATAGATAGACACAATACCTTTATTTTATTTATTTAGTTTTATGTGGTGCTGAGGATCTAACCCAGGGCCTCATATGTGCTGGGCCAAGTGCTCTACCAGTAAGTTACAACCACAGCCCCTGGTTTTTGATTTTTAAGACAAAAAAGCATGGGGAATGATACTGGCCACCGTGTATTGATACATACAAATATGCACATACAAATATGTCGCAATGAATCCCACCATTATGTATCATTATTATGCATCACTAAAAATATGGGGAAAAGGAAATACATGGTAAATGTAATGGCAGAATAAAGTTAAACATGAGGTACAAAAAAATAACATTTTACAGTTGATTTTATAATAATCGGATCTATATGTGACGATGTTGTTTTAATTAGCTTGTAAAGGAACTGCCAATTTTGGTTAGCATGTAAAGATTTTTAGGATGCCTTGTGTGATGAGGAAAGGCAGGTGCTAAAAGAGCAGTCTAGGGGTTGGGGTGGTGGCTGAGTGGTAGAGCAATTGCCTGGCATGTGTTAGGCACTGGGTTTGATTCTCAGCACCATAAGTAAATAAATAAGTAAAAATCCATCAACAGCTAATAAAATATTTTTTTGAAAAAAGAGCAGTCCAGGATGGGATCCTTATTTGCATCTTAAATAAAGGGGAGGGTGGAGAGGGGGAGGGAGAAAGGAAAAGAGGGAGAGAGAAGCTGACCTGGGAGGGAGGCGCCTTTCCCTAGTCCCAGCCCTGGCATCCGCCCCAGGGGTACAGACCCAGGGGCAGAGGCACCGCTGAGGCAGAACACCTCTGCCCTCTGGGGCTGTACATTTCAGGAGGTCCCTGCAGGAAGCTCTTGGCAAGAACCCAGCACAGAGAAGATTGTTAAATAGCTTTTTATGATTATTTTTTGACCATTTCAGAAGCATTTAGCCCAGACAAGCAGACCGCCAAATAGGCCTCAGTGCAGAGACGCCACCCACGCCTCCAGACGCCCCTACCCTGGTCCACCCACTCTCCCTCGAGGCTGCTCAGCGTGGCCTGGGGAGGGGACAGAGGTGCGGGGCAGGAGGCCAAGGTGGGCACATTCCAGCCGGTGGCCCTCCTCCCTCCTCCCTCCAGCCTCACCTCTCCTTGAGGAGGCTTCCTCCCTCAGCCTTCAGGCTGGAGCACTGAGAGCTTCCTTCAGAAGAGCCGCCAGAGCGTCTGTCCCCCTTCCTCCACCCCTGCCTTGGGAACAGCCCTTTGGCTCTGTTGCCCCCTGGAGCAGACATCTGTCCCCTGCTCAGCCCTAACCCTCAACCTCCACGTGCTGGTCCCCAACACACCGCAGGGTAAAGCACCCCCTGTCCGACTGCTAGACTGTACGCACAAACACGGGGGCTGCGTGGACCGTGGATGCTTCTCCAGTGAAGCAATGAGTGAGTGAACGAGTCAGTGAGCGAGCGAATGAGCGAGTCGCAAACGGCAAGTGCCCCATAAACACCCGCAAAGGAAGGAATCTCACCTCTAGATAGAAACCTGTCAAGCTCTGGCGTCCTTCAAATGGCTGAGCTTTCATCCAAGCCCAAAGACCCCCACCACCGTCAGGGACACCGTGCCACTCAGAGACCCTCGAAGTCTCAACAGCAGAGTGCGGCTTTGGCAAAGACGGCTCATGAGGCCGTGATAGCCATTCCCCACGGCGTCAGCCTAACCACCTGCCGGGCCCTCCCCAGGCCACCAGAGGGGCAGCGCCACTGTAACCCATTTAGAGGCAGAGACAGAAATTTGCACGTCGCTGGGTCTCCTGACATTGGAAGAGGGTGCTTTGAAGCCAAAAGACCCATTCACGTGGCCAAGGGCCAAAGTCACACGACCTCCCCCCCAACACACACAGGGAGACAGACCCGCTGGCCACTTGCTGCAGATGGAAGAAGCAGGAGCCGAGGCTCTGAGGTGACAGCACCTCCTGCTCCCTCTGCTAAGGGGCCTGCAGAGCTGCCACCGGCAGCCAAGAAGGGCACACACAGCAGGCCAGGGGCTGAGGGCTGGAGGACGGCTTCCCGAGAGAGAGGACGGCAAGGCAAGGCCTCAGCCTCCAAATACCTCTGGAGACCTCCTCACCCCACGTCTGTGTGAGAGCAGGAGGGGCCTGGGTCCAGCTCTGGTGGCTGAGGACCATGGGCAGTTGGGACACAGGGAAAATGAGCCCATGAGGGATGGCTGGGTGGGTGGCCAGCCAAGGCTTCCAAGTGTCCCCACCCCTCCCCAGGAGTCCAGAGGCCAGCTGAACAGCTTGTTGGATGGGGGCTTTCTCCACCTTCCCCACCTGCAGGGCTTTGCAGAGGAACAAAGGGAGCCTGCCGCCCCGCACAGCACTGGTGAGGTTGGTCAGGCCCACAGGCACCACCCAGAGGGACAAGGCTGGAGGAGTCATTGGGCTGCCAGGGTGGGCTCCGTAGAGGACATGTTTCAGATACTCCGTGACTCCCTTCCCTGTCCAGTCCTAGTCCCTGGCTCTCCCCCTCCCTGCCCTGGGCCTCTTGCAGCACAGGGTCTCCCAGGCTTGGCAGGAGGAGCTGAGGTGCCAGCGCTCACCTGAGGCCAGGAGCAGGAGGAGCAGGGTCCCCACGCCCCAGGGTGTCGCCATCGGTGAGCCCTGCAGCTGTCTGGTCCTTTGGTCCCCAGCTCTGTCCTGCTGGTCTGCCTCCACCCTGCCACCCCACTGCCGCTTCCCGTGGCCTCTTTCTTATCCTTCCTGCTCAGTGGCGCCATCCGCTGAGTTGTGCAAGGTGATTATGGGGAACTGGGCAGTGTTCCCAGCATCACCAGCCCGCCCCAAGACCCCCTGCAGAAGCAGCCAGACTGAACCCCCAGGGGGCTACTCCTATGGCCAGCCAGGCGGGCACTGTGGGGCCAGGGGTCAGTAGCAGCAGGGAACTCTGCACCGGAGCAGACCCCTGGGAATGGTGACGAGGGCAGGCCCCGGGTCAGGCACCCGGACTCAGCTGCCTGCTCTTGCAGGGCGGGGACCTCACTTCCTCCACAAACCACTGGTGGCAGTCAGCAGCTTGCTGGGGCTGTGTCGGGATTTGCTGAGACAAGCCAGCCACCCAGCCTGGCTCCAGGGACAAGGTCAAAGATGTGGGGCTGCCCACAGTTTGAGAGAAGCCAGACTCAAGCCCACACCTGCCAGGGGCCTGGGAGGAGAGAGGAGCTGGCCCTGCAGACCCTGAGTGGGATAGCAGGAAGGACAGGGATGGTATGGGACAGTAGCATGGGCCCTGGCAGGGTGGTCAGGCCTGGACTGATGTCTGTCCTAGCCACTTCCTGGCCGGGTGACCCTGCATGGGCTGTCAGCCACTCACAGGGCTTGGGAAGGACTCGTGAGCTGATGCAGTGGCCTTGCTGGTGGGGGCGTTATCATCGTGGTCACTCGATGGTAATCAGTTCTGTGAAATCATCATCATCCTCCCTAAACTGGTGGCTGTGGCCCAGGCAGGATGTGGGAGCAGCAAACACACATGGGCTTCGGATGAGGAAGAAGGGGTACCGACCACTCAGGCTCCAACTCTGTGGCCTTAAGGAAGCCATAGGAGAGGCCAGGCCCTTGGTGTGGTCCCACGGCCACTCAGAGGTCCAAAAGCGAAGGGCCTCCTGTGTGTTGTCCGCAGCCTCCCCCAGGCCCCTGGTGCTGAGGCTAGCCCTGCTGAACCTTGGGGAGCCACCCGCCCTCCCTCCTACAGGGCATCCAACAGGTCTCTGCTGGGTCCTCTGGGCCTGGGAAGGGGTGGGACGAAGTTCAGGGTCATGCATGGGGAAGCAGGAAGCATGCTGTGGGAAGCAGGAAGGAGTCCAGCATGGAGCCGCAGGTCAGAACCCAGGGTTCCTAGCCCCAGAGCTTCCTCCGCGGGGCCGCCGGCCTCCAGCCTTCCTTTCTCTTCTCCTTTCCGGCCTCCCCTCCCAGACAGGCAGGGGCGAGGTGAGACTTGGGTGCTGATGTGCTGGGTCCGCCACAGAGCCCTGTCCTGGAGCCCAGGCCCTCAGAGGGGGCAACAAGTGCTGGCCTGTGAAGGGCCCAGAGATCTGCAGCCTGGGACACAAAGCAGCCAGCCCAGTGGGAGGCCAGGACCAGGGTGCTGGGAAGGTGGCGGGAGGGTCAGGCAGGACCAGAGGCCACCAGGTCTGCAGCTCTTCTCTGAAAGACCCTGTGGGGGCCAGAGATGGGCCTGGAGCCACTCACAGAGCCCTGGGTTCCCCAAACCTCCCTGTGGTAACTTCTTCCAGTACCTCCTGTCCCCAGCTTGTCCCAGAGGCTCCAAGAGGGCCATGCCTCAAGCCCTCTGGTCAGATCTGGCCAGCATTCACCCCAAGTCACCCCATCCAGTTCCCGTGCCAGAGGGATACCCACCTGGTCATGCCCTGGGAGGAGGGTGGTCCCCGTGTCTGCAGTCCACCGCCCAGGAAGCATCCTCAGGGCCACAGGAGCATCATGGAGCTTCTCAGAGAAGATGGGACCTGACCCAAGACCCCTTGCTGTGCCTGAGCCAGCCTCAGAACTCTGTCCAAGAGAGAGGAGGGTCTGAGGAGAGCTGCACTCTCTGCCTGGGATGGGGTCGGGAAGAGGTGCCTGGCCCACCCCTCACAGCCTGGACCAGTGAAGAGGCTCAGAGACCCTCTTCCATGGCAGAGAGGCCTGGGGGACAGGAGCCAGCGCTGCTTCCAATGGGCTGTTAGGATGCTGGGTCGGGTGGGGGTGTCCTTGGGAGGAGGGGGCATAAGAACCCCCCATTTGGTCGAAGATGGGGGCAGAGGCCACCAGAAAGGGTAGAGCTGGGAGAGAGGCAGGTGCCAGAGTTCCCATGTACAAGGTCCCCACGGGTCCCCAAAGATCCCATATCTGTGCCCTGCCAGTCTACCACAGCCACCACGGTGGTCTGGTGCCATCCTGTCCCACCCCAGAGCCCCAGGCCCCTCTCACCTGCCAAGCTCCCCCTCGCACTGGCCAGAAGAGGAGGGAGACGGCTGGGTGGGGACCTGGGGTGGACTCTGGCTCCCACTGCGGTGGGACTAAATACCTGAGCACAAATAGTGGTGACCCAACGTGGCTTAAAGGGGGACAGAAGCCAATGAGATCTCCTAACCCGGGTCACAGGATGGGAGGGGGGACCTGGCAGAACCGAGTTGAAAGGCAGGATAGGGTGGCCACCTGCATCCCCTGACCGGCCGGCAAAGGTCAGCCTTGCACGTCATCTCTCTGGCCAGAACATTTTTGGATTTGCCAAAATTTAAAAATCAATGGATTCAACAACACAATCTGGATTTCTCTTGAAAGTTAGTGATCTAGCCACATGGGCCCTTGTCCCTGCCAACACTGACCATCTGGGGCCAGTCACTCAGCAGCCCCTCAGCAAGGGGTGTGTGAATCTCCAGTTCACCACAGACCCCTCACCCCTACCTCGACCTGCCACTCGTCCTCTTACCCTCCCTGGCCAACGGTACCACAGGCTGGTGTTTCCAGTGACTGACTTTCCCCCACACACTCTACTCTTTCCTGTTCCCCGGTTGGCCCCACGATGTCTGTATCAGCGACACTTTTAATAGAAGCACAAGAAAAAGCTGCCAAGGAAATACTCCAAGACCTCCGTGCTGGTTCATTAGGCAATACAGACAGCAGATTTTTATTCTCTTCTTGACAATCTTCTACAGTTTCCAAATTCTCTATGACAGACACATACTTCTTTTCAATATCAAAAGACACACATTGGTACTTAAAAAGAACATCCTTGAAAAGAACACCAAAGAAAATCCCCCCCCCCCAATCTTTAAGAGCAAGATGTAGAAAGGACACCGCCTCCTGCAGGAAGTCTTCCTGGATTCCCAGCTGCAGCTCTGGCCCCTGACCTGCACTCTCAGCTCCAGGGGCTCTTCAGCTGTCAGCGCAGGCTTCACCTACCAGGCTGAGACTGAGCAGAGGGAGCAGCCTGCTCTGGTCATCTGTGTCCCTACCACCCAGCACAGGCTGGTGATGGACCAGTGTGTGTTTATTGGACAGAATTCACCATGATGGTGTGTCCTGGCCATTTGCAGAGGTTTAAGGTGACTCCTTAGGAGGGTGTCAGGCTCAGGCCAATGTCCCCAGAGCAGGACATCTCAGCCTTTGGAGTGCTGGGGTGGACACTAGACGAGGCTGCTGTGACCCTCTGTTCTGGCCACAGGAGGGCAGGGCCCCTCTGGGGCGTGAGCAAAGGTGGGCATCTCAGAGAGAGGCCCGGATGGACAGACCTGGTCCAGCCCTGGCATGTCCACCCAGCCTGAGTAGGCGACAGGCCAAGGCCAGCGCAGTAGATAAAAGTTTACGGCAGGTACCAGGCCTCTCTTGGGAACTGCTCCCCAAAATAACAGCACTGGAACTGGGGACCAGGCAGTGGGTGGGGGACTAGGGACACATGGAGGGGATGGGTGGAGTGGGGCTGGGAAGCTGGTGGAGAGGCAGGACTGGGCTCAGAGGTAGACGAGGAGGCCTCCCCCCAGGGCTCCAGCCACGCTGCCTCAACCTCAGGAGAAAAGGACAGGGACGTCAGAGTGCCATCAGTGACCATCAGGCACCCAGTTGTTACAGCCACATTTTTGTCCTGGGCAAGGCCACAGGCTTAGGATGCCCATGGCCTCCAGGACCCAAGGCCTGAGCCTGGGGCCTACATGTCCCCCCCAACAATGAAGGCCAGGCCCTTGGGTGGGAGAGAAAGACAAGGCTGTCCCCAGTGTGGGACAGCTGTGGGGACAGTCCCATAGTCTCTGTGGCAGTGTATTGAGCCCTTCAGAAGCCGGACCTGGGAGCCAAGGCCAGATGGATGTCTGGTTGCCGTGGCGACAGGCCATCCTCCAGGGTCCTCAGCCTTCTCCAGGTCTGCCCGCTGGCTGTCAGGGGCTATGCTCAGTCTGGGGACCGCCGGCAGAGCAAGCAGAAGCTGTGTCTCTGCATCCTCACGCAGGGCAGCGGGGCTGGAGGTCTAGATGCGGCTGGAGGAGGTGCTGCCCGAGCTGATGGGGAGCCTGGCGCTGTCCGAGCTGCTCTTCAGAGGGGAGGGCCCGCCGCGAGCCTGCAGCCGCATGGACCAGTACCAGAGGAAGATGAGGAAGCCTGCGGGCAGAGCAGCAGGGACACAGGCTTGAGGACAGGGCAGCCCTTGAGGCCCTCCCGGGGTCACCTGACTCGGAGCTGCCCCCAGACTCAGAATTTTCTTGAGCCCCCCTTCAATTTCACAGGCCAAAAAATGAAGATTCAAAAGTTCCTTGGAATTTGGTGACATCTGCCCATCTCCCTCACTAGCCCCTACCGTTCTACAGTGCCTCCGTGTGGGAGGCTGTCCTTGCAACCCCATGGAAGCCCCTGGGTCTGGCCGGGCAGCCCACCAAGTGCAGAGGCGTGAGTCTGGACAGCGTGGGGAATGAGGTGCAGGAGGCCCTGGGGCCCTGCCCTCCGCCCCGCCCTCCACCCCGCCCTCACTAGCCCTTCAGCCACGCCCCTCGCTGTTCTCTAAACACACAGCCTCCTCTCAACTGCAGGGCCTTTGCTCCTGCCTCTCGCTCGGCCTAGAGCTCTCCTTCCCAGGCCAGAGCTCCTCAACCTGTATGAGCACGTGAATCCCCTGGGCATCCTGCTCAGTGCGGATGTGACCAGCGGTGTGGCATGGGCCCCATTCTGCACCCTCGCAGTCCCCACAGACCTGCTATTGCTGGAGCCGGGTGACAGCAAGGCCCCCCTCCAGCTGGCTCACAGCCATGGCCCCAGGGGCTTGGCACCAGGCCTGAACATGAGAGGTGCTTAATAAAGCCCCCTCCACTGTGGCCCGGATGCTCCCATTCAGGGAAAGCCTTTAGTTCCCCCTGGGGCATCGCTCCCCTAACTATGCTCCCTGTGTGGACCACCTGCCTGGGCCAGGGGACCAGAGCCTCCCCAGACCCACCTTGGAAGGAGGTGATGATGCTGAAGAGGTACAGGATGACCAGCTGGAAGGTGCCAGAGGCAAAGGAGAAGAAGACCAGGGCCCAGGGCAGGCCGAGGACCAGACTGAGGCCCAGCAGCGTGAGCACGTGGGGCCACTTCTGATTGTGTGGGCGCAGCCGCAGGATCTGCACCACCATGGTGACCAGCATGGCCATGTTGAAGAGGAATACCAGGCTGAAGAGGCCGAGGTTGGTGACGTAGCTGACCAGGGAGTCCCGAATCCAGCACCTGTGGCAAGGGCACAGGGCTCAGTGCCCGGCCGGCTGGGGCAGCTCGCCATGCCTGTCACCAGGCTGGTTTCCATGTTACTTTCTTTTATGGCAGGAGCTGCTCATCTTCTATTTACAGTGTTGGTATAATTTTTTTAAACACGTGTAAGTTAACAAGTTAGACGATTTAAAGAAAAATATTAAGTAGATACTGATATAGATGGTCAAAGGGTGAAGCAGAAGTCACGGGCCACGGTGTAAAGGGCTGATCATTCCCAAAACACTGAGCCAGGGGAAATACTTCCTTCCTAACCTGGAGCTCAGGGGCTCTGGCTTCCAGTCTAGGGTCAGGTAATCCTCAGGCAGGGCCGCCAGGTGAGTGGAAGACAACGGGATCAGCCCCACCCATCTCCAGCTGGGAGCCTTTGAGCAGGGCACAGGCCCTTGGTGTGACCAGATATGGGTCCCTGCCTCTCTGGGCCTCCTTTGTCTGCATGGGAAGGCACGGCAACCCCCCCAGGAGCACAGTGGGAGCCCATCTGCCCCTCCCACTCCCTCCACAGATGAGGAGGCCGAGGCTCACAGAACAGCAGGGGCCTTCACATGGTCACCTGGCAAGTGAGTAGCAGACCCGGGTCTTTTATCTCCCCCCATGACCCTTAGCCCAGTGTTCTGGTCACCGCTGAGCCAATCCCTCCAGTCCTCTGAACCCAGGGTCTCCTGGCCAGCATAGAAGGCACCCAGGCTGCTCTCTGTCCCCGGCAGCCACGGTCCACCTTCCTGCCCCGCCCCCTGGCCACTCACATGGAAGGGTAGATGACGCTTGCTGGAGTCCTGTGCACAGCCAGGATGATGGGGCCGTAGTTGTTCACATCCACCAGAGCCACCAATGTCACCAGGAAGGTGGGGAAGCCTGAGGGCAGTAAACATGGGCTCCACCTCCACCTTCTGAGGCCACCTCCCCTGCCCTCCAGTGGGTCTGGGGTGAGACCCCTCCTCGGGCCTTGGCTCCCAGAGCCCCCAGCCCTGAGGTTCCTGGGACAAAGGAGCACAGGTCTCTGCCAAGGTCCAGATGGTGCAGGAGAGATGGGAAGGACAGGATGTTAGCGGGGCTGGGGCAGTTCAGAGGGACAAGAAGAACTCTGGCCCAGCGGATGATGGCACTGGCCTTGACCTCGTCCATTCCAAGTGGAGACACGAAGCTCCCTGGAGAGGCCCCACCTCTGCACACCTGGGTCTCAACACAGAGCCAACTCCAGGGCTTCATGTAACTGGAGCGAGTGATGAGGAGGCCCGATGAGGACCCGTGAGGAGCAGCAAGGTGGGGTCAGGGACCATGCAATGTCCAGTGGCTTATGGTGCCCTACCCTGGGCTCTCAGTCTGACATGACTGGTCTGGGGCCTAGGTGAAATGAGCTCTTGCAGGCAAAGAACAAAATTCCAAAGTCACAGAGGATCTGTTACCTGAGGTCCAGGAGGATCCACAGGCAAGGCCACTGTAACCTGAGTGGATTAGGTAAGTGGCACAGAACCTGACTTCAGTCCACTCATCTCCTGGTGGGCTGCCCTTGAACAGTGTGCAACCTGTACATCCATACATGGTGGCCCTTGCTGCAAATTCCCTTTTGAATGGAGTGATGTGGAGAATATGGAAGTGTTTCTTGGGGACAGGGCTCACCACTTTATCTTCCTAAAGGGGACCTTGTTCAAGACCAGGTGAAGAAACCCTGAGGATGGGCAGGTAAATGAAGCAGTAAGGGAAGTCGGGGAGAAAGGTGGAGAAGCCCAGTCAGCTACCCGTGTTCTCCCAGCAGAAAGCGGGAGCAAGGGCTCCGGGGGCCGATGATACCCCGACCTGAGCCTGGGAGAGACCCCCACTTACCCCAGCCCACGACGCTCAGCTTGAGCAGGTAGCCAGGGACGTAGGTGCCGAAGACCTCCACCACCAGCCGGTAGAGGTTGTAGCCCTCGAGGCCCATCCAGGAGAGGCAGGCGAGGAGGGAGAAGTGCAGGAAGATGGCACTGGCCCGGCAGCCCGCCTCCGAGCCCGTCAGCGCCACGGGTTCGCTGAGCAAGAAGCCCACGTCCAGCAGGAGGACGGCCAGCAGCAGGTTCATGTGCACCTTGACCGTGTAGTCCCGGGCCTTCTTCCTGTGTGGGGCAGGGCCACCTGGTGAGCCTGAGTGGCAGGGCACGGAGGGGCTGGGCGCTGCTCCTCCTCCTCCAGGAAGCCCTCCAGGCTGTGTGCACACACCTGCCCTACTCCTGAGGCAGCAGCCAGGCCGGTTCCCTTGCCCCTGTGCACCTACTGTGTGCCAGGCCCCACCTACTGTGCGCCAGGCCCCATGTGCTCATCTAGCAGCAGTCTCAGCGGGCGGGGAGGGGGACAGAGCAGCCTTGACCAGGAGCCCGACACTCCCCAAGAGGAAGGGGACACGGAGAATCCAGGCCACCTGTGCAGGTCGGGTCAGTATGTGCACTTGCCCGGCTCCAGGGTCCCAAGTGGCCCCAGAAGTACAGCATACAGAGGCCCTGGTGTCCCCAGCCTGGGTGTGCAGCCCTGTGCTGTCCCCAACTCGGGGCTCAGCCTGGACCCATCCCTCCTGCCTGGGCCTCCCAGTTTGTGCATCTGTGGAGCCGGAGGTGGGTCTCGCAGGGTCAGGGTCAGGGGCACAGCGGTGCAAGGGCTGGCATGGGTGAAACGGCCACTTCCTAACCGTCCCTGTTCCTGTCCCTGAGCAGTTGGGCATATCTGTGCTCAGTCAGGTGCTCTGCCCCAGCAGCCACACGCCAGGCCCATCAGCTGTGCCCGTGCCCATCACCATCACCTGCTCGGTCCCCCCAAGTGCACAACATGGTCACGGACGTGGTGCGGACTGCACAGCGCGGTCATTTGTGCACACGTGTGCTCCCCGTCCACACCTGTTCTCCCTCCTCCTGGTCACGGACAGTAAAGACACCTTTGGTGTCCCCCAGAACTAAGGGTGACTCCCCTTCACCCAAACCCTGGGCCTGACTTCAAGTGACACCAAGCTAAGGGAAGCCAAGCACAGTCTGCCAACCTCTGCCACTTCCTCACTGTGTGACCTCAGGAAGTGCATCACCCTCTCTGAGCACTCCTTCACAGGTGAAGGGGAACAAAGTTTGTATCTGTAAAGTGCTCAGAACAGCGTGAGGCCGTGGGAAGTCACCAGCGTATCCTGCGCACCCATCTGATCACCCAGAGGCAGAAGTAAAGATTCTCTTGTGAATTCTCCCAGTTTTAAATGGTGGCAATTAACTGAAATTTGCAATGCTGCTATCCAAACCCAGGTGCGGGGATGAAATGCAGCCTCTGGGGTCAGCAGACGGCGCCCCACACACCCCAGTGACTTCCCCAGCCACACACGCATTTGGGGGCCAGTCTCCCGGCTGTGGGGTCCTGGCCTCCGGTGTGGAATGGACGCCCCTCCGGCCCTACCTGGAGCACAGGTAGGCGGCGATGGTGAAGATGCAGGCCAGGGCGGAGACGACGCAGCCCACGTAGGACAGGAGCGTCAGGTAGTGCTTGTGCTGGGCGCCCACCTCCACGGAGGAGACCTGGACAGGGGCAGGCGGGGGCTCAGCGGCCAGCGGCACACAGAGGGAACCCGGTTCCGGCCCAGCATGGGCTATAGGTGGGTCCCGAGTCACCAGGGTCCAACCTGGGATTGTCCGACTTTATGGTGTGAAAATGACGCGCACCAGCGGGGGCAGGTTGAGGACCCTCCTGGGGGATGCTGGGCAGCCTCGCCCTCACCCGGGAGAGCCGCCAGCCTCTGCTGTGCGGGATTGACTCCAGGGGCGCCAAACCACTGAGCCGCGTCCTCAGCGCTTTTTTTTATATTTTATTTAGAGACAGGGTCTCACCGAGTTGCTTAGGGCCTCACTAAGTTGCTGAGGCTGGCTTTGAACTTGCAGTCCTCCTGCCTCAGCCTCCGAGCTGCTGGAATCACAGGCCAGCATTGTGCCCGGCTCGGTGGATTTTCAGGTCGGGACATTTTTAGCTTACGGGGACATGCCCGCATTGTAAGTCAAGGGGCGCATACTGAGTGTAATTTTCTATAACATTGGACATGAGGACTGGTTTGCTGTGACACAGTGAGCTTCCCCAGCCAGGGGATTCCAGGAGCATGGCCTCCGGACACAAAACCTCTGAGATCTTGGAAGTACGGAAACCTGCCTCAGGGGCCTCCATGCTGGGCCTCAGCCTCCAGTCAGGGACTTGTTAGAAACACACTCCTGGCCCCAGCCCTGTAGGTTAGCAGTGAAAATCTACACTTCAATCACGTACCAAAATTTAGGGCTACAGAGCGTGGGCTTTACAGACTAGCTTTTTTTTTTTTTTTTTTTAATTAGCTGTGTGATCTTGGGTGAGTTGCTTAGACTCTCTGAATCTCAGTTTCCTTATCTATAAAATGAGATGATAACAGGAACTGCCTAGGAGGGTTGTTATGAGGACTAAATGGCTTAATAAGCGACAAGAGCCCCGCGGCGGGCAGGAACTCAGCCGGTATTGTGGCTCCGGTGGGGGAAGGGGCGCCCACCATCAGCACCGCGAAGTAGGTGAGATGGTCGCAGAGGCAGGACGTCTGCGTTTCCCTGCTGATGGTCTCGCACCCAGCGCTGCTCCAGCTCCCCGGGCTGCTCCCTGAGGAGGGGACAGCACAGGATCAGCGCCAGGCCCCTCGGACCCCACTGCGCCCCAGATGCCGGATTCCAGGACTCCGCCCCTCCCCGGTCAGGCCCGCCCCCTCTGGAGACCCTCCCGACCCCGCCCCTCGCCCCGCCCACCAGGCGCGCCCGCCACTCACTCGTGGGGTCTTCAACCCAGAACACGCAGTGCAGAGTCACGTTCTTCTGTGGGGACGGGAGAGGAAGAGAGCGGGTCCCATTGCAGCCGGCAGAGGGGGTCAGGCCGAGCCCACCCAGCCCGCCTGGACCCAGCAGGGCCACCTGGATTGGGCGGGGAGACCGGAAGACGCGGCGCAGGGACCCCAGGCCGCCCAGGGTTGGCGCACACTCACCGGCTGCGGCTGGTGCCGGAAGGTGAGCACCACTGGCTCCGGGAGGTTGATGACTTTGGTGTTGGGCACGACGATGCCCAGGACCTTCTCACCCAAGACCTGGCTGGAATTTTTATCCTAGATATTCGGGATTGGGAGACAGAGCAGGAAGGGGGTTCCAGGGCTGAGAAGAAAGGCTGGGAGTCCCCTGGCCTCTGTAGACTGGTGTCTGTCCCAGCACATGGCTCTGAGAGCCTCACGGGTAGTCATTCACACTGTAGTGAGAACAACAGGCTTCAACTTCTTGCAAACTGTACTGCCATTTAACTTTGGACTTGACAAGGAAAGGCTTTGGCTCCTGGAGGGGGGTGGGGGGGGCTGAGGGCTGCTCTTCTCAGCTGTCAGACCAAGCTGACCCTCAGGGGGATGCTGGGCTGGGGTACCTGGAACAGGGCCTGGCTGCTGAAGTCCACCAGCAGGAGTCTCTTCTCGGCCTCCCCTCTCCGGCCTTTGCCCTGCTGGAGGAGGGCGCGCGGCAGCAGCACCGAGTACTCCCGGACCTGGCTCTGCTCCTCCTGCGGACACAGCCCAGCATGGACCCCCACCTGCCGGCGACACCCCCTTCCAGCCCGCTTCCTCCAGGTCAGGTCAGACTCACGACAGTCCTTCCACGGTACCAGCTATGGCTGGGGAGCCTTGTGGTTAGACCCAGGGCGAGTGGCCTGGGAGGTCCACACGTGGCCCCTTGTCTAGGACCTCAGACACCAGCCCTGCCTGCGGCAGCCTGGCATGCTGGCCGCGAGGCAGGATAGGTGGCTCCCAGCTAACCAGACGCCCTCACAGGGCCCCCGAGCCACGGGGCAGGGAGCAGACCCTCTGACGGATCCCCTGTCCTTGCCACTGTGCCTCAGCCCCGCGACAGCCACTCACAGAGCAGGGCCTGGACCCTGCCCGGGAGGCGCCGGGCCAAGGCCCTGGGGTCCTGCGCCTCCCACTGCCCTGCCCAGTTCATACCTGCTGCCTGTCCCAACCCCAGCCGCTGACCCCTGACCCCTGACCTCCTGCCGGGAGTGGATGCGCAGGTCCTGGAGGCTGGCGCTGGGCTGCAGCTTCCACACCGTGGCGTTGACCAGGTCCTCCTCGAAGGACACCGTGTCCCCCGGGAATCTCACTGAGGCCAGCTTGGACTCCAGGCTCTGCAGCTGCCTGGCAGGGAGGAGGGGCGAGGGTGACGCATGGAGGGACCCCAGGCGGCAGGGAGACCAAGGCAGAGACAGGGGACTGGGGCAGGGGACAGGAGGGAGGGGACAGGAAGACAGGCAGACCACGGGGTGTGGGAGGGCAAGGCCTGGAGGGCCAGGGGCAGCTGTGCCCGTCTCTGAGCCTCCGGGGCTCGGGTCCCCGCCCCAGGCTGGCTGTGGCATTGTCTTCACTGACTTTGGGGACTTGTCCTGGGGGCCACGCACGCGTCAACTCCTCCAGGAGGTGGAAGACAGGAAGTGCAGAGGGGATCCCAGCCCTGGAGGCTCCCGGCCTGCCTGCAGCTCCGGCCTGCCCGCCTCTGCCCCAGTCACGCACGAGCCACACTCACTGGCTGGCGAGGGTGGACGAGGGTCTCCTGGAGGACCTCAGGGGGTGCCTCAGGAGCTGGCTGAGCACCCCCAGGTCCCTCTTCAGCTCGCACATGTCCCGGGAGGTGTTGGACAAGGCCTTCTCGGTGGGCTCTGGAAGAGGAATGGACGGAGCCCATGAGGCGGGGGCAGAGGCACCGTGTCCCTGGCCCTCTGTCCTCACAAGACGGTCCGCACTTCTACCCCACTTTACACAAAAGGGAACTGAGGGTCCAGGAAGTGGACAGGACACCTAGACCACCCAGCGGTGAGGCCAAAGGGGGGCCGCCTCCCAGGACCCTCCAGCAGCAGGCGGGACCCCTGCCCTGCCAGGCCTCGGCAGGAGGGATGTGGGGCTGGTGAGGTGGTTCTGGGGACTCTGCCTCACCAGCCTCCCTGGCTCCACCAGCCTCCCTGACTCCAGCCCCCCACTCTGGGTAGCCCACACCTGAGGGTTGCAGACACTGGTGTCTCCAGGACATGATGGGAACACATAGGGTAGGCAGATGAGGACACTGGCCCATGCCCTGTGCCACCAGGCAGGCCGGTCCTGGGGAGTCCTAGCTTTTCCATTTATAACCCAGAAAGCCTGACTTTTAGCCAATGTGAAAACTCCGCTCATATTTTGCAAAAACCCTCTACGGGGCCAACAAGACCAGGCGCCTGCTCTTCAGGGCAAGTGCACAGAGGCCCCAGGTGGGGGCATCCTGCCTGGGGACTTCCCTAGCCCTGCCTGCCAGGCTGCATGGCACGGGCCAGGCCCACCCCCGCCACCTGGGATCCTCCCTGGCCTGGGCCTGCAGACACAATCAAAGGGCTGTGTCCCCAGTCCTGGGGACCCCTAACCCCAACAGCAGCTGCCTGAGAGGAACAGCAGCAAGAAAACCCAGACCCCGGAAGCCTGGGGGAGGCAGGGGCCACTCCACCCTCGCCCTGCCTGAGGCTCACTCCTCCCCTGCCCAGGCGCCTTCCATGGCTCCCCAGTGCCCAGGCCACCTCCCACCTGCTTTGCCTGACTCTCCTGCCTGCAGAGCCCTGCCAAGCCACCCCAGTGGCTTGAGGCTGTCTTACTGTGGAAGGAGAAGGTGAAGCCGGTGGCACCCGGTAGGCTGGTGTTCTGGGGGCTCCACCAGGAGCTGACGGAGGTGGCGAGCAGCAGGGACCCCGGGGCCCGACTCTCCTTTTGGTGCTGGAAGCAGAGGAGGTCGGAGGCTCCCTCACTCAGCAGGAAGTCATTCTTGCCATAGCGGAGGTGGAACCTCCCTGCGTGGCGGTTCCAGTACAGGCAGAAGTGGTAGAGACCCCTGGGCTCCGGGAAGGCCCGGGAAGCCTCCGGGATGGCCGGGAAGGGGGCGTGGATGGTGAGGGCGTCCTCGGAGTTCCTGACAGAGATGTGCAGCTCCCGTGTCTGCACGTAGCGGAGGCTGCTCCCCTGCGTCTGGTTCCTCTGGCCGCAGAAGCGAAAGTCTTCCTGAGGGCCACCCCCATGGGCACCTGAGGAGGCAGAGGCTGCAGATGGAACCCTATGGTGAAGACTGGCTGGGGACGTGGGAGGGGACGGAACCAGGGCTGAGAGCATGTCAGCCCAGAGCCTGGGACTCCTGTGTGTTCCGAGGGCCTGGATAGCAAAGGGTCTTCAAAAATGTGTGGGGCTGTTCTGCTAAAAAATTTCTGGCTTCAGCTGGGTGCAGTGATGCACGCCTGTAATCCCAGCTACTCAGGAGGCTGAGGCAGGAGGATCACAAGTTCAAGGCCAGCCTGGGCAACTTAGTGAGACTCTGTCTCCAAATGAAAAACATAAAGGGATGGGGATGTAGCTCAGTGATTCAATCCCTAGTACTACATTAAAAAAAGAAAATCTGGCTTCAAAATACGAAAAGAAAGAAAACTGAAAATAAATAATAATTTCAAGGGCAAAAAAGAATTCTAATAGTAATAAAATATGTAATGGGGCCATGGTTACCATATACTGTTGCACAGGCTGTGCACTGTCCAATAATATTTGTTGCAAAGGTGAGCAGAGCTGAAACCCAGGTCATGCTCCCCACCCCAAGCTGTATGCTCTGTGGGGTTGCATTTTCCACAAGAAGGAGGCACATTTTTCTTTTCTCCAAAGCTCTTTTCACAGGCCAAGTGTACCTCCGGACCCATATTGCCGAAAGGGGTTAGCATAGGTGCTGGCAACTGGGGGTATTTTAACCTAAGTCGTAGTAGCCCTAGGGCCCCCTGGAGAAAGCCTACCTTGAGCCAAGAAGAGCAGGCTCAGTAGGCACAGTGCTGTCTGCAGTGGTGCCCGGGCAGCCATCATGGTCCCCGAAGTCACCCTGAGAAGTCACCACCTGGAAGAGACCGTCAGTGTTGGCTGGGAGCTGGGACCATGGCGGGCCGGGCCTGCCCTGCAGAGGGGCCGCGGCTGTCCAGAGCCCGACTCCCTTTGAGCCCAGTGCCTCGCTCACTCGCTGCATGAGCCCCGGTAAGGTGCCCGCAGTGGGGCTGAGGGTCAGACCTTCCCCTGGGCCCAGGAGCTGTGGGTCACCTCGCGTGGAATCCCGTGATGCTCCACTTGGAGCCGTCTGCACCTTGCCCCTGCCTGGCCTGGGGGAGTCCTTGAAAAATGGGGCTGTCCGAGTTCTCCCACAGCAACCTCACCACGGCCATGATCCTCCCTGGACCTGGCGCAGAGGACGCCTCCTCCAGGAAGCCCTTCTCCTTTGGTCAGTCCCAGCCTCCTGTGGTCCCCAGCACTGGCCAGAGCCCTCTCCCAGCTTCCCCTAGGCAGCGCAGGGTGGTCAGCCTCTTCTGAGTCACCCAGGGAGCCCCTGATCCGTCTCTGAGGGCAGGGCCTGGGGCCGAGGTTGCTGGGTAATGCCTGGAGGGCTGGATGCAGCGCCCAGATAGCGAAGGATCAAGGCATCCACGGCGCCCTCTACAGGGGCTCAGGGGAAGGGCGTCTCCCACCATGACCACCAGGGGGAGCTGTGGCCGGCGCCATGGGCAGCTGGGAGAGCAGAGGGACCAGCAGTTCTTTGCCAGAAACTGGACTTTCGGTGAAGAAGGGTGGAGAGGCCCAGCTCTGCCTGCTCCCACGGTTGAGCGGGCACCTCTGGCCACCCACGGCTGCTCCTAGCTGACTCCTGCTACTGACCAGAGGCTTTTCTGGCCTGGCCAGGACCACAGCGATGGTGCCCATTGAGAGAGATGTCACATGGCTTGGCCTTCCCTACCATCGGCGGGCCCAGGGACCACACTGTCTGCTGACAGCCATCCTCATCCCATGGGGAGCCACATCTGACCACGGCAACACATGCAATCACCTGGCCCGGACCAGAGGGAGAGAGGCCCGGCCACCCAGAGGCACATGAGGAGTCTGAGTTTGGAAGAAATCAGGAGGGCTTCCTGCAAGAGGCAGCTTGGCCCTGTTTGAGGGCAGCTCAGCAGCACAAGGGGACCCAGCAGGATCTCACTGTGTCCTCCTGGACCAGAAATCCTTCAAGCCAGTGTGGTCTCTAAGGTAAGGGCCAGTCCCCCCTATCATGACCTGAGGGATAAGCCCAGCCTCAGGACCTCAGGGCTGCCGCCACAGGCCGGAGGGTCTCATCACCTTCCCCTGCGGCATCACATGGCCATTTGAGGACTGAGAGTGTGTTAGGGAAGGGCTGCTCTCTCCTGGGCTGTGATTTTGGGGTTTCACTCTGTGCTCTCTGAGCCTTTGGTTCCCTATAAAACTGCCTCCAGCCACCTCAGGCCAGCGGAAGGAAACCCAGCATCCGGGGACGGGACAGATCCCTCCCAGACCACCTCCTTCCTTCTGTCTGCCAGCCCTGCCGCCATCCCCCTCTGATGCTCAGGCCACGTGTCACTTCTAGGCAGCTCCTCCCAGCACACCCTGTCCTCCTTTTGTGAACTGGAATTTCACAGATCACTTTGAGAATTGGTTCTAAATTCTCCATTTTACGATGTTTGTATCTGAGGCTCAGAGAGGGCCAGTGATTTCCTGAGGTCACACAGCAAGCAAGGGTGGAGCTGACTAGAACTCACGTGTATCTCTCTGGCCCACTGACCTTAAAAGTGAGTCACACTCATCCAGAGACAAGACCCCAGGAAATGGCAGAAACATCCTTGCATCTGATCCCCTGACTTGGCCCTTGAGAGCAAAAGAGGCAGGCCCGGAGTGAGGTCCCCGTCACTGCGGGATTCAAACACAACCATTTGCCCCTGACGCTTCCTGGCTCATTCCATTCCACTCTAGTTGAGTAGCCACTCCAAAGAGGACAGCTGTCCCCATCAATACTTCAGGTTTGACGAGGAGGGACCTCCTGGACTCCTTCAACCCACCCGGAAAGGAATGGACTCTGAAGCCAGACTGCCTGGGTTCAAATCTCAGTCCCTGCACGTATGGCTGTGTGTCCTTGGACTAGTTACTCACTGTCTCTGGACCTCATTTTCCTCACCTGTAATGAGGGGGAAAAAAATCAAGCCTACCTCAGGGGTCATTGCGGGAATTAAAGTAACTGATGCCTACAAAGGGCTTAGGACACGCTGTAGCCACAGACGTCAGGAAACGGTTCTGTCCACCTTCTGAGCAGCTCATACATGACCCAGCCCTGGATGGTCCTCCCCTCCCCTGCCCTGACCCCAGCTCCACCAGTGGCCAGCTCAGCTCCAGAGCACCTCAAGGGGAAACTCGGAGCACAAAGCCTGCTTTCCGGAAGTACAATGGGAACGCGGAAACCCCACCCAGAAATTCCCTGCTCGCAGCCCTGGCCCTGAGAATCTGCAGAACCCCGGGGCAGGACCGCTGGGCTTCAGACGGGTAGAAGATTCTAGACTGGGCAGAGCGAGGGTGCCATCCACTGAGCTTCCCCTTTGTCTCCTGCCAGTCCCACCCCCAGGCCTGCTGCCCATACATTCACCTGCCACCCAGCCAGCCCACCCAAAGGGCATGGGCAGTGTCCATGATGGAGCCCCCAGGGTCCCCAGCAGGGCTTTCCAATGCCCAGGTCACATTTAGCCAGGAACGAGAGCCCGGGGCCCTGGAAACTGGACACCAGAACCAGGGGCTCACAGTGGGCACAGGGACCTGCCCACCTGTGGGCTTTGGAGGTGAGGAGGGTCGGAGATGGCCAGCCCGGCCTTCAAGTATCTCCACGCGAAACCTCAGCTTGCAGCAAGGCCTGGCCTCCTCCCACAACCCTGGCTGGAGCTGGGAAGGGACGTCAGCTGCGACGCCCCAGCGATTGCTGCAGCCACAACCTCTCTAGCGTCCACCCGGAGGCAGGGCCTCCCGGATCTCACCTCCTGGAAACAGGTCGGGGAAGGACAGGGCTGGCATTGCTAAAGGTCCCAGCGATGTGTGGCCCCCTGGCTTTGGGGTCTCCCCAAAGAAGAGGGGAGGGCAATGGGGAGCTGAGTGGGTCATGGGCAGTGTAAATGTTTCCAGTCTGGAGAGGGTGCTGCGGCTGGGCCCCCAGGGGAGCCCTGGCCCCCCAGCTCCCCTTCCAGGGCAGCTGCCCTTGACCTCAGGCCTTCCGTAAACACGTAGGAGAACAGAACAAGCTGATCCAGCCCTACACAATGGGGGCCACCGTCGCAGGGCTCCAAGGGTCCCGCAGGGCGGCACAGCCAGGGCCTGCCTATGCCCAGACGTCCCCTTCCCATGGCCAGGCCACCTGGGAGAAGGGCGCCAGCACCGGCCAGGCTGGGCCCTGCCCCTCTGCACTGGGCAGGGGACGGGGCTCACTTTCTCCCCCAGGGCCTGACTCACTTCCTCTACCATCCTGGACGGAGCTGCGAGTCACCCTGGCTCGGTCTGAGCTCCTGGAAAAGCCATTTCCTCGGAAGACGGAGGTGGAAGTTGAGTGGACAGGACCTCTACAGCCCGAGGGTTAACCCTTCCCTGGGGCACCTCTGGCACCTCCAGGCTGGAAGACTCCCAGATCTGTCCCCACTCCTTCTTTTAGGCCCACGGTGGCCACAGGCCATGCCTGACAGCGTGCATCATACCCCTAGACCTCTGCTCAGGCTTCCCTGCCCGGAAAGCCCTCCTGGGGCCGCTCCTGCGCACATCTGAGAGGAGGTGAGACGCTGTCCCAAGAAGCCGCACGTCCTCTTGTGGGCCCAGGCTATACTCAACACACATGGCGCCCACTGACTCGGGTGCTTGCACAAGAGGTGCCCAAACCTGCTGTGGGCCAGGCCCCCCCGGGATGTGCTGGAGGGCAGACCCTCAGGCCCACACCACCGTCCAGTAAGCGTCCTGCTGGCTGACACTCCATGGGCTTGGGAACCACTTTAAGTCAGTGACAGTGACTGTAAGAGAGCAGAGGGGACTTGCTCCATAAGCACTCAGCTGCTGAAGGTCAAGGCGGGCGGTTCCCAGAGCGGCTTCCCTACCCTCGACAAGGACCTGCCATGGGCCCCTGTGGTTCATCCAGCCCTTAGCCCGGTACTGGGTACCTGGCGGGCCTCCCACAGGACAGCAGGAGATAGGGAAGGACGGGAGTGTGGGACAGGGCCAAGAAGAGAGGAAGGAGGGAGCCCTGAGGTCACTCTCCAGGTGGAGCGGCCTGCCCACCTGGGGCCCTCCCTCCCACAGGCCTTCATGGTAGGGAGATCAGAAGAGGCCCGGCCCCCTGTCAGCTGCTCCAGCCCGTCCTCAGCTGCTCCCCAGCCTAGGGCTGCCCGGAGCCCACAGAGGGCCTGGGAAGGGGGGATGAGGTCCAGTCATGGGGCAGGGCGAGGATGGCACTTTGAGAGCCTGAGCACAGCTGGGTGTGCCTGGGCGTCCCCACGTGTGCACGTGCGGTCATGCAGGAGGTGAGAAGCTCTGCAGGTTAGCTCTGCAGAGGGACGGAGAGGTGGCGGGGTCGGGGACTCCAGCAGGCGGCTCCTGCAGGTGCTTCCTGCAGGTGGGTGGGGAGGGGGTGCTGAGAGGGCCCTCCTTCCAGCGGTTGCCGAATTTTGTTATCAGATGAAACCTCGCTTGGGAACGCCGCATACCCGCTGGCTCCCAGGAGATGCCCGTTACAGCCAGGTGGGACCCAGGCCACGCCCTCGCTTGCCACACCTGTGGTGCTGGAAGCCCTCTCACAATGCCCAACCCCTCTCTCCGCCCCGTGTCCCACTTCACAAGTGGGTGACTGAAGCCCAAGCGTGGTGAGCCCCAGAGAGTTCCATCTTTGTCCACCCGCGGGACAAAGATGAAGCTAGCCACCTGCCCTGGAAGGCTGGGGCTGCCCCAGTGGCCCGCTCCCTGCCCAGGCAGAGGCCACACTCCTGCAGCAGTCCAATGGGAAGCCATCAGCCAGCCCAGAAGGCACATCTGGCCCAGCCAAGTCCCTGGGGCTCAACTCCCTCTGTGTGCCCAGAAGGGCCCTGGCCCCGGCCAGCCCACGAGGAGAGGGCCTGTGCAGGAAGGGACACCTAGAGAGCCAGGAATTCACAACCTGCCACCTCACAGCCTCCTTCACCAGGCCTGGGGTGCTCCCTCTCCAAGCCTTTGCACACCCTGGACCCCTCCCTGTGATGCAGCCTGTGTCACGTCCCTGAGTGTCCCCATGCCCTGGGCCTCAGCCCTCCTCATCCTGTGAGGCCCCATGGTGGACAGCGGGACAGCAGAGAGCAAGAGGGACTATCAAGGTGGATCTGATGTGGTGGAAGGGCCCTGGAGTCCCCGAGGAGGACCGCAGCTCCCTTTGGCAAGTCTCACGCGGGCTGCGGGGCACCGGCCCCGCCAGGCCACGATGCTCAGCCCTCCACCTGCCGCGGGAGCCGCCCTCCCAGTAGCTGAAGCTAATCAGCATCTCCATTCCCAGACCAGGAAACCCAAGTCCAAAGGGGCGAAGTCACGGCCAAGGCCACACAGGGAGCAAGGAGCCGGGTCCTAACTCGACCCAGCCAGCAGAGCCTCAGAGCCCCAGCATTCAGCCACACAGGCCCACGAGGGTCCGTCCCTTCTCAGGGACTCGGCCTCCCTGTCTCTACCACGGCCAGGGCCTTCTCCAGCAGCACCTGTCCTCCCGCCAGAGAAGAGCTTCGGGCCCTATTTTTTCTTTCACGTCAGCATAGCAAAAGCTCTGGAAGTCCTGCAGGAAGGACCTGCAAATATCGACGGGCCCAGCTTCCGGGCCTCACGTGATGGGAAGACCTTTTCAGCATGGACATCTGTCATTTACCCAAAAAACAAGCTCTCGGGGAATCTTGACGGCACAACATAGAAGCCTTCTGACAGCCCCTTCCCCGACAGCCAGACCCTCCCTCCCTCCCAGCTGCCCAAAGGCCATTAGCTCCCTCGTGTCCTGCAGGAGCCAGTTAGGCTGCAGGGCTCCCCAGGGCCACTCACCACCATCTCCGACACTTCCAGGCGAGAGGTCCCCAATGAGCCTGGGGTCCATCCAGGCCCTCCTACCTCCCTCTACCAACAGCCCACAGGGAAAGGGGCACTGCCAGGCCTGTCCCAAGTGACCCATTCCATTAGAGTCTGCCACGGCCAGCTGTGTCTGTGGTGTCACCTCAAGTGGCTGAAGCACTCAGCAGAAGGTTGGGGGGGGCGGGGACGGCATGGGGTGCAGGACCTCTGGGCAGCCAGGACTCAAAGCCACTTGGAATTTTGGAATTGATGGAAGACTTAGAATTCAAGGGAGGAAGGGAAATTAGGAAGACACCCAGCCAGGGGTCCCCGAATGAACCCATCTGGAGACAGGGCTTGGCACTGGGGTTTTCACGATGCTGGTGTCAGTCCTGGTCAGCTCATGCTCCTGGAGCAGCTCAGAGCCAGGCAGAGGCTGGTGGCCGAGTCCAAGACCTGGCTCTCTCCAAGGAGCAGCTGCGGCCAGCGCCCTAGACACACAGTGGACAGAAGCTAGAGGCACAGGGTCTAGACTAGCTCTGTGGCCACCTGGCCTGCTATCTTTGGGCCAGTCTCTCCTCCTCTGGCTGTGGTCTCCTCACTGTCAAGTAAGTGACCCTGATCCTTGTCCCTTGCCTGCCTTCTTGGTGGCCCAGGTCCCTCTCACCCCTGAACAGGCTTCAGGATCCCTCAGGTGAGGCCCTGCTTACCTCCAAGCTAGCAGCGAAGAAGGTGCTGGATGGCCTCCTCCACCCTGGCCAGACTCTAGCCAGACTCTTTTCCCGCTCAACCACAGCCAGCCTCCTCTGGCCGAAGTTCCCCTTTCCCATCTGCAACTCCCAAGGCCAGGCCCACAAGGTCAGCCCTGTACCTCCCTGATGGCTTCTGGGAGCTGCAGCTCTGCTCCCCCGGGACAGGCAAAATGCCCATCTTTGGAGCGTAAGATCCTCACAGTTCCCAAGGGCAGCCACCAACCCTCCCTTTCTCCCTGCTTCCTCCTCCAGGTCTCAGATCACTTGTTCAAGGGCAGACTGGACAAAGTGAGGCACTCTGCCTTCTAAGGCCAGAGCCAGGGCCCAGGTGTGCCCGACGCCCCTCCAGAAAGGGCACAGAGGCACTGCCAGAATTCTGGGCAGCTACTGAGCACACAGCACAGCAGTACAGCCTGGGGACCCTCCAGATGCTCCCCACACCCCGCAGGGTGCTCACCCCCTCCAGTTACATAGCCACCACCAGCGAAGCTCTTTAAACACACTGGATGAGCCAGGCACAGTGGCACACTCCCATAATCCCAGTAACCTGGGAAGCTCAGGCAGGAGGATCGCAAGTTCAAGGGCAGCCTCAGCAACTCAGTGAGACCTTGTCTTAAAAATAAACGATTAAAAGGGCTGGGGATACGGTTCAGTGGTAAAGCACCCTGGGTTCAATCCCTGGTACCTAAACAAAAAACAAAAGCAAAACACAGAAAACACTAAACAGACCGAGAGGGAGGAAAAAGGGGAGAGAAGGTCGAAGACCTGGGGGATGAAGCTGCTCAAATCATGCCGGGCACACACTCCAACATATCCCGAGGCATCTCGACCTTATATATAACTACAATGCACCGATTTAAACACCAAATAAATAAATAGAAGGAAGACCCTTAGAGTAGAGGAAGGGGGTCTGGGAGAGGAGGGGAGGTGAAGGGCAAGTACTAGGACTGAAATGAAGAAAAGCATGTTATATGCATTTGTGACGATGTCAAAATGAACCCCACAATTATGTAAGAACTATAATGCACTAATTAAAAAATTAAAATCAAAATATAAATAAAAATAAGAAAATGGGGACAGTAATTTAAAAAAAAAAAAAAAAACAAACCTCTAGACGGGATTTGAAGCTCTTTACACATTTGAACACATTCAATTCTCAGGCTCTTCTGCGTACATCAGAGCAGCCACCAAACACCCAGCACAGAAGAGACACTACCTGTGCAGGTGACATGGTGGGTGAACCACAAAGTGGGAAAGGAACCCAACCTGGCTCCGGAACCACGTTCTGAAGTTTGAATCCACTTCCCCTAGAACTTACCTGTGAGAAAGGGCTTCTCTAAACGTCACCGTCAAATGCGTTCCTAGGGTTAGGCTAGACAGTGACCCCACAGTGTCCCAGGTCAGGGGCTGTGGAAGCTTGCCCAGGCGACGGTGGCTCCCAGCCCTGCTAGAGGGCCCTTCTTGCCTGCCTGTGACACTTCTAGACCTCCTGGGCCCTGGACACCTCCTCCACCGCTTCTCAGAGACTTATCTTTGACCACAGCCCAGGCACCAGGGTTTGGGGAGGGGAGGGGAGGGTGTGGGGCGCTCGCCCGACCACTTCCTCCTCGTCCTCAGGCTGCTGTCTATCTAATGGACCGTATTTTCTTGGAGTACCTTCTCTGAGTCCCCAGGGGTCCCTAGCGCCACCCCAGCCCTAGCACACCCCCCACCTATTAGCACATAGGGACGCAGGGAGGGGGAGGGGGAGAAGAAAGAAGGTGGGGGAAGAGGAAGCCGAAGGGGAGGGAGGGAGAAGAAGGGAGAGGAAGGAGCCAGCCATACCTGGTTCCTCCTGGAAGAGGGTGAGCTGCGGTGGGATGCACGGGGACCAGGGAGGGCTCTCCTTGTTGCCAGCGCGGGGACAGTTTCTCCAAGTTCAAGAGGCAGCGGGAAGCTGAGCCAAACCCTGGCTGCGGCCCCCTCAACGGAGCGTCAAACAAAGGGGGCAGCCAGGAAGGATGGGGCTGAGAAGCCAGCGCGCCAGTCAGGGAGAAGGGGCGCAGGTGACTGCAGCCCCTGGCAACCGTTCCCCTGGCAACCATTGGCAGCTGCGGAGGCTACGTCATGCCTGGCTCCAATCCGGCCTCGCTGCGCGGGCTCCCTAACTGTACCCAAGTCCCTCCACTCCGAGGCTGTCTGGCCAGGCAGGAGCTGGCAGGAGGAAGGGCAGCAAGTTCTGGGGCACACAGGGGGATACCTGCCTGTCCAGAGGGGACTACAAAGAGCCAGAGCTTCCAAGTTCTCAAGAGATGCAGGACTCAGATTTTTACCTGAAATCTTCGACTTCGTCAGCATTGACTTTTTTTATTTTTACTTTTTCTGAGATGAGGGGGGTCCCACCATGTTGCTCAGGCTGGTCCCCACATCCTGAGCTCTGTGGTCCTCCCACCTCAGCCTCCCAAGTAGCGGAGTCTACAGGTTTTCACCACCACATCCAGCTCAAGCAACACTGACTTTAAAATCAATTTTTTCTAGAACCCAGTGGAAGCTAACCCAAGAAGGGCTGTCCCCATGACCAAATTAGAAGCTGGAGAAGGGTATCCAGCCTGTAGCCTTGGCCTCCAGTCAGGCTGGAGAGCCTCTAAACTCCACCTTTGACTGTCATGCCCCATAATACCCTGAAAACTTCCTAGGGTCCACCTTCTCCAGGAAGCCATCCTAGCTTGCCATCCCTCACCAAGAATCCTCCTTCTGAGTTCCCTTGGGGCTGGGGGCTCCTCCTGGCTTTCTAGGTCTCCCTGGAGGTCAGGAGTGATCTGGACCCTCTTTTCCAGTCTGGGAGAGAAGCAGAACAGAGGTGAAGCTTCTGAAAATGCTACTCATGCCCATCCCTGCACGGGGCCTTATGGAGACCCATCTGCACCACCCTGCAAGGAGAGCCCCGTTGAACCTATCTTACAGGTAGAGAAACTGAGTCCCAGAGAGCTTGAGGCCACCTCGCTGGTCAGCAAGGGATATGGAATTCCAACAGAGAGAGCTCCTCTGGTGCTAGACTAATCCCTTCCTCCTGCATCCAACGCACACTCAAACTTTATTTGATCACCTCTAATGCCAGGGAGCTCACTTCCTCCCAAGAGGGCATATCCCTTGGACTTTTAGGAAGTCCTTCCTATCCTCTGAATCAAAGGGAAAAGAATACCAGTACCATGAGTGGCCTCTGCCTTCCAGACAGAAGAGAACCCAGGGCCGGGCACAAGACCTTCAGCTCCTGACCAGCAGCAGGTCAGGGGACAGCCCAGGGCCAGGGGCCCCAGGTCTCAGCCGGGCAGCTGCAGGTCCTTTCCCAGAGCATAAGTGGGAACCCCTTGGTGATCAGACCCCTGCAGGGGTGGCGCGGCTGCTGCCGGCCATGGGGAAAGCAGCAGGGGCTCAGGCCCCGGGCAAGGCTGTCTCTGAACCTCCCCAGTGGGTGGACTAGAGCCAGGAGGCGGCCTGATCCGGAGGCTGCTATTGTCTCACTGCCGCCAGAGCTGGGGCCACTCAGGCACTATTTTCAGCCAGGAGGAAGAGGAAAAGAAAGCAAAGAAAGGAGCTGCTGTCCTCTGGGGGACCTTAGCCCGCCTGCCCGGAAGGGTTCCGGGGCCTGCTGTGCTGAGAAGGCAGCCTCTGTTGGATCAAAGGACCCATGTGCCTCAAAGAGGCTGGGGGTGGGGGGGAGGCTGTGATTCAGACCCCAGGGGGAGGGCACCCCCGGCCTTCTATACACACTTGGCACTCACTGCAGGGACACCCAGAGAAACAGGGGCACAGCACCCCCAGTCCCAATGCAGCTCCTGAACACCCCCTCCCCACAGTTATTACCATGAAAATCCTGCAGCTCATTGCAGCCCAGAGGCCAAAGCCAGAGAGATTGACGAGCCACCTCCTCACGTAGCTCCTGGTTAGAGTGGAGGTGGGGAGCAGAATGGTGTGCCTCATTTGATGTGAGATAACAGCGAGTGGCCCCACTGTGGTCCCCCACCTTCCAAGGGCCACCTCTCCCTTCCTTGCATTGACTAGCACCAGCTGTTTTGGACTCTTCTGAAATACCCCAGGACCTTTGCATGTTCTTCCCCCTCAACACAGCACATTCTTTCCAGGACCCTTCCCCTGCCTGACCTCTTCTCAAGCCTTAGTTCAAATATCTTCCATGACCACCAAATCAGAATGGTCTTCTATTTCCATCACGGTCTTTCTTATCACCTCTTTTATTATCTTTAGGGAACCCAGCCCTGACTGGCGTGGCCCTATGATGTGTTCACTTGTTCCCCGCTTCTCTGTCTTGTCTGTCTTGCTCACCACTGCCGCCTCCAGTACTACACAGTGTCTGGACACAGCCACAGCCCAGTGACTGCTGGCTGAGTGAATTAATGAATGAGACAGAGCTGGGGCTTGACGCCAGGCCAGGCAACCTCCAGCAGTCTTCCCCATAGGACCCGATTCCTGATACTCTAGAACCAAGTTAAAAAGTGCCACTCAGACTGGGTGTGGTGATGCACACCTGTCATCCCCGTGACTCGGGAGGCTGAGGCAAGAGGATCACAAGTTCGAGGCCAGCCTCAGCAACTTAGCAAGACCCTGTCTCAAAATAAAAACTTAAAAGGGCTGGGGTGTAGCTCAGTGGTACAGTGCTTGCCTGAGTTCCATCCCCAGTACTGCAAAGAATTTTGAAGAAGTCTATTGGTTACAGGGGCCACTGAACAATCCCCACACCTGGCCTCTGCCTTGGTCAAGGTACACGCACCTGTCAGCTGCTTGGCCAAAGAGAGGGTTCTGAGAATGTGCAGGCCTGATGCTGGGAAAGGATCTGAAACTCCAGACCCACTCGCCCTCTTCTACCTGGCCGTGCACTGAAGGTCCTGAGAAGTCCCGCAGTACAGAAGCCCTGCCAGGTGTTTCCCAAGCCACTGGGACCACAGACTCCCTTGAAGATTCCCAGACTAGGTGAAGCCCAAGATCCCATCTGCACCTGTGAGCACCAAACCTCTGGTTTTCTCTCTACATAAAGGCAAAGTTATCACCCTGCACCCCTCAGAGGCCCATTTCTGAGGCCCAGGCTGATGGAGCCTAGGAAGGAGACTTGCCAATGCAGGCAGGTCACCAGGCCCCTGCTGCAAATGCCAAGCCTCCTCCTGGCCTCCCACAGGCCACCCAAGGTGCAGCAAGGAGTCTGTGGTGGGGTATCGGAAGACCTAGGATGTCACAAGCCACAGGACCTGCCCCTGACCACAGCCTCTCCATGGCCACCCTGCAGGAAATACACTCATCCCGTCTGCAGCTGAGGAAAACGGCTCAGAGAGGAGAAGCTGCCTGCCTGGGAACACAGCTGACTCCTTTGCCACCATCCTGTGTGGCAGCCCAGGACATGGCCATCTGGCTGCGCCTGCCACTCTACCGAGGTTGATGCGGAGACCCAGAGAGGCTGCACCATGGTCCCTGGGACTCGCAGCCCAGGAACGGCTGGGCTCTTGTGAGCACTACTATCCTTCCCCCATGATGGTTACAGCAACTTCTGACCCCACTTTCTAGTTCCCCAAGCCCAGGAGACCAGACAGAGACAGGACGCCTGTGTGAACTGACACCCACTTCGGGGTCCCCATGGACAAGCACTGGCCGTCCTCCCCGCCATGGCTGGTAATGGGTCCCAGTTCCCACCACCCTGGCTCAGGCACCAAGGCCCAGGCAGGTGAGGTGCTGGGGACCAGACCATGGGTGCCATGGGGCCCCCAGGTGGGCACACAGGAGCAGAGCCTCCTGGAGGGTGCGGCAGGCAGAGCCACAGCCTAGGAGAAACACAGCTGTGTGTTAACCTTGCACGAAGCTCAACCCAGCCCTGCCCACTGCCCACAGGTCACATGCAGGTGTGTGTGTGCTGGGGAGCGCCAGAGCTCAGGAACACCCGCCCAGGTTCCGGCCTATTGGAGAAGGGACTAAGTCACTCTGGTGACTAAGGAGGTGGCTATGCACCTCCCCAGCCTGCCAGGCCACCTGCCCCACCCTGGCCCTCTGCCAGAGTCCTGGAGATGAAATTGGGTGGTGCTAATGGGCCAGTTCTCACATGGTGACCCTCAGGGCAAGGGAGAGGGTTTCTCCATGGACACACCACCTGCCCACAAACATAACCTGTGCTACCAGAGCATCCCAGGGGCTGCTGAGCACTTAGTGACCAGGGAGGCCATAGGAATGGAAGCCCCCTCCCAGCTTGGGGCTGGAAGGAGCCTCAGGATTCCCAAGTCCTTCTACAACATCCCAACAGCCTTGAACGCCCGTCAGGCAGAAAGCACCACGTTCAGTGGGAGCAGCCAGCATGGTACCACGGGAATGAGCCCAGGCCCTGAGAGGAGACCTAGGTGTCAGTCTTTACTGCCACTGACTGCCCAGGGGCCTCAGGTTCTGCTTCATCAGCTGCGAAACGTGAATAAAAACTCAAATCTTAGGAGCACCTGAGATTGAATGCCGGTCTTTGTGGGCAACAAAGTGAAGGTATCAGGCTGCGGATTTAGGGGTGTGAGTCCTCCCACCAAGCTGTCTGGCACATGCCCAGACAGTGACACAGCAGAAGGGCAGTCACCAGAGCCACAGGGCCAAGCGTGACTCAGCTGTCCAGCCAGCTCCTGGGTCCACCCCTTGCATTTGTCTGTAAATGGATCTGAGCAGCTGTCCCCTGCCACGGGGTCACAAGCCCAGAGTGCCAACCACAGAGCCACATCCTGGGGTACAGACTCCTTTAGGGATGTAGGAAAGTCTAGCACACAACCTGGCCCCCAGGTACTAGGGGAACCCAGTCCAGCCAAGAAGTGACCACAGAATGCTGCTCAGCCCCAGGAAGCCAGCCCAGTGTGAGTCCAGGCCTCTCCCCAGGAGCAGGACAGTGGCCAAGCAGGTCAGCCTGTCCCATTGGGCTCCTTTAAGAGTCGTCCTTGGCGAGGTGCTGTCCCCTCCCTTTGCCAGCATTCTGAATTCCAAAGAGCAGCTCACTTGAATGAGAGCTGCAGAGCCACCTTCCTCTCCTGGACAGAACCCAGATCACCTGGGACCTCCAGATGACATGAGAATGCAAACGCCCCCCGGCCCTCCAGCCCGTGCAGGCCCCGACACTCAGCATGTACACTGCTGTGAGGTTTGACCTGCAGAAAATAAGAAGTCTGTCTAAAGAGGGACAGGAACGCACCCCAGGCAGTTCAGGTCAATTGCAATGCTCTGACCAGGAATAAAAAGATAACGCCCAAAGTTCCTCCATTCTTCCCATGCCCTGCTCCTCATTATGGATCAGCATCTACTTAGCAGAGAGAACATTTGGCCTTTGGTGTTTTGGGATTGGCTTACTTCGCTTAGCATGATGTCCTCCAACTCCATCCATTTACCTGCAAATGCCATAATTTTATTCTCTTTTATGGCTGAGTAATATTCCATTGTGTATATATACCACAGTTTCTTTATCCTTAGAATAAATAAAAGGGAAAAAAAAGACAACATCCTACCTGACAAAGCCCCTGCTCAGCACACAGATGCCTGCCCATGACTCACTGCACCTCTTTTCCATCCCCATGAGAGCCTCCCTAGTATGCCTGAGTCCCCCCAGGACGGAGCATCCAGGAGGAGCCCCTCGGTGCTCCAGGGAGCAGCCTTGAAACAACACTGACTCAACTCTCGTCTCCAGGGTCCTGGCTTTTGAGGGCAAGCAGTGGGTCCAGGTCCAGTAACCAGGTCTCAGGTCCTGGGGAGCAGAAGGGAGCCCAGGCTGGACAACGCTGCAGACCAGCAGATCAACACTCCATGGATGGGGGTGTGCCCAGGAGCCGGCTCTCCGGGGATTGGCACCTTTCCCAGCGACCTCTTAAGAGGGTGGAGCTGTTGGTCTGGGATAAAAGCTCTGCTGCTCCCTACAAGAAGGGCTGGGTGATGGCCAGTGACGATGACAACAGCCTCCACCGTGCGCCAGACACAATACTCAACACATAAAATCCAGGGGCTCCTGTAACCCCCTCAAGGTACCACACCGTCATAATTTTAAAGATTAGAAACATGAAGCACAGACAGGTCAATACACCTGTCCAGGTTTACACAGCTGGTGGAGCTGGGACAGAACCAGTCACACCCCTAACCACCCAGGGGCCACTGAGCTGGAGATGGGGAAGCAAAGGTCTGAGATAGCTGAAGATGGGGGCCCAAATGCCATAAGCCTCCATAATGTGGGGCTGTCCCCGTTAATGCCCACAGGGTCTCATTTCAATATTAGAGATGTAAGGATCTTCACCTGCGGTTACAGCCTTCATAATGAGGCTTCGAGAAAGGGACCTCTTGCTCACAGTCTCCTGTCAAGGACCTGAACCTCGGTCTAAGTCAACCACCGCATGACCTGCAGATAAAACCCCGAGTAAGGCTTATGCAGACTCTCGAGTCCACGTCTCATGCTAAGTTCACACTCTGTACCATGTCACCCTGGATTCCAGCAACGACCCTGCTGGGGGCGGGTAGACTGCTATTTCTATTTTCAGGCAGGGAAACTGAGGCCCAAAGAAGCTGTGCCGCCATCTCCCCCTCTCCCCCTCTCCCTCCTCCTCCTGGAGGAGGGCGGAGGCCAGGGGATGGGAGGGGGGTCTGAGATGCCATGCAGGCAGCCTTATAGCTCTTCCTGGCTCCTTGTGGAGTTAAAGGGAGCCCATCTGGAGCCATTCACTGCAGAACCACTGACTCTTTGGGGGCTGAGCGGGGCTGGACCGTAAGCTGTCACCCCAGCGCATCTGCTACCACAGAGCCTTGTGCATGGTGCTGGAAGCTCTGCCGGCTCCTCCAGGACAGGCTCTCACCTCTGCCTGCCTGGAACCTCCAAGTGCACCCACAACCTACCTAAGCCAGCGCACCCACAGAGCCTGATGCCCACCAAACCACATCAGCCTCCCTGCCAAAGCAGAGATCAGGCTACTGGGGACAGGGGGTGAGTCCTGCCCGTGTCCAACTCTCCCAGAGGTAGAGGGTATGGGAAGAAGCGCTTCTGAACTGTTAGAAATTACCTCTTGCCTCAGTTTCCCCATCTGTCCAATGGAAGAATGTTAAAGGCTAGCATTTCTGCAGGCCAGGAGCTCTTCTGAACTTTCTATCCTAATGGCCCTGGTGCTCACAGCAGCCCCCTGAAGAAGATGCTATTAGCCACAGTTTACAGGTGAGGAAACCAAAGCCCAAGTCCACCAACCAGAGAACAAAGCCAAGGTCCTCCCTGGCCTTGCGCTCTTTCTAGGTCCCTGTGTCCAAGAGAAATGGGGGCTTGGCAGTGGCAGGAATGGCATTCAAGATAAGGACATGCCCTCTGGCTCTAGCACAGTGCCTGGCCTGGCTGAGGAACCCCTACCTACCGAGAGGGACAGAAGAGCACAGCACGGGAGAACTCACACTCGAACCCCAAAGGTCCTCACTGGCTAAGGCTCCTTGCCCCAGTATCCTTGTCTCAAAAATGGGCACAGTATGCCCCACATGGAGCCCAGCATCAGGCAGGGTCTGTCACAGAAGCGTCAGGATTTTCCCACCCTGGCTGAGCTCTAGGGAACCCTGGAGGGTTAGGGGCATGAGATTCTGGGAAGGTGTCTGGGCCCGGATCATGCCAGGACAGGCCAGCAGTGAATAGTCGGTGTGTCCCAAGCGCCTCCCTCACCCTTGGCCCCTGGTTCTGGCAGCCCCAGCCTGGCCCCAGAATCTACAGGGTTCCCCAAGGGTTCCTGGGAGCTCCAGATGGGGCCCCGAGTTGGAGCAGCACCAAGCTCTCAGCTGAGCTCAGGGGAAGCAGGGGGGAGGCTGAGGCCAGCACCCGTCCCACGCTGTTGAGAGGCCCCTTTGTGCCAGTCCTGCCCCGCCCCCCACTTGCCATCTGCCTGGTCCCTGGAGTCTGCTCACCCTCGGCCACTGGTTTGCTCACATGATGCCCCCATCTGCTGTGAGTCAGAAGGCGGGGTCCATAGGGCCACCCCGAGGATGGGGATGGGGGATGGGGGCCCTGCTTGCGCTCTGGTTGGGGAACAGGAGGCAGCTAAGGTTTGGGGCTGTTGGGTGACATTATACCATCCTCCCTGCCACCTCCCCACCCCACTGCTTCCTCCCTGCCTCTCAAGACCCTGCCCCTCACCCCTGCTACCCACAAGCCATCCCACAGCTCCGACAGGGCACGGCACCCAGCACCCAGCACCCACGCACAGCTTTCGCCCAGGATGCAGTGATGCCCCTTCCTCTGCTCACTGCCTGCTCCTATCATGCCGGGTTCTGCTAAGAAGGCCACCTTTTGACACACGGACCCTGCCACAGCTCTGACACCTCTTTCTGACACCTGGTCCCCGTCCTGGACTGGTACCTCCACTCCTTTCCCTCAGCTAGGAAGCTGTCCCTAGCATGAGCCTCACCCTGGCAGCCAGGGGCTGGGGCAGCCAGGCCAAGGCCACAGTGCAAACCTGCCACCGGATCCTGCTGGATATGCCTGCTCAGTGCCCACCTGGCTCAGCTGCCGGACACCCTGCCCCAGTCCTCCCCCATCCCTTCCCCTGCAGAGCAGATCAGGACCTGCCATTGGGGCAGCAAACGCCTTCGAGTGACCCATGCCAGATCTCCAGTGCCACCTCCTATCCCCGTGCCCTCAGGCTCTCTTCATTCCTCAAACCTTGCCCCATGCCAGTTCCCCTGCCAGGAACGCCTCCGCCCGGCTCACAGCCACCACAACCCTCTCCCCTCCCAGCGCCTGAGCCCAGCCCAAGCCTTCCCAGAGCCCTGGCACCCCCGGCAGAGGCCTCCCCTCCCACTGGACCTTCTCAGCATGCTTGTCTCTCTCCCGCCTCGTCTCGCCTCCTTGCTGTCTTGTCTGTGGCCCTGTTGAGCGGGTGTCATGCCAGCTTGGCTGACCACTGCCCAGGGTACTACGGCCACAACACGGGTTCCCCGCACAGACCACCCTGGAGCCTGACTTCTGTCCCTGCTCTAAGGCTCGCCTTGATCCCATGAGGCAGGACAACTCTAATCACCCCACACACCCACCAAGGCCCAGGGGACCGGTAGGCAAGATGTCCACGGTGGTGTTTTGACCAAGGTAAAGCTATATCCCAAGCCCCTGGGGTCTCTGCTGCAAAGGAGGTCAGGTCGGGCCACAGGAGCTAGTTCCACCCACAGGACTGCTGGCCTGGGCTCGGGAGACCCCCAGCAGCACGCAGACCAGAGCCGCTGCTCCTCCCAGTCCAGAACCCCAAGAACCAACCCTCTGCCCTCAGGGACCTGCAGAGGGGCAGGGCTACCCAGGAGTTCCAAGAAACCTTCTTCACCTTATCTACTGCCATGTCCCCAGCATGTCCAGAGCACACAGTAGGCACTCAATAAGTGTTTGTGTAAACAACTCCCACAGCTTCTGAAGGAGGCGCTAAGGCTATTCCTACCCACCCCACCTACCTCAAGCCACAGTTGTTCCAGTTGGGGAAGTGAGGTGACAGGAACCTACCTGCACTCACCCCTCACCCCTGGGAGACCCCAATCTGGCATCACACAAAGGCATCTGGTTGGACAGAGGACAGGAGCCCTCAGTGTCCTACTTGTGTGGAACAGAGGAGGAACATCAGTCCTCAGCAGCTGGCGCCCGGGCTTGGTGAACAGGAAGGAGCCCTCTAGCTGTCCACGGCTTCCTTATCTATCTGCCCGGTTCCTAGGACTCGTGCCCGAGCCTCCTGTTTGGACCCCACTCCTGGGACCATGCCTGCCCACCTGGGTGACAAAAAGCTGGACTTCTCTTGGATTATTGGGGGCTCAGCCCCCAGGACAACTACAGGGGAAGCTACCCCAAGGAGCTCCATGCCCAGCCCCCTAAAGTGCCCTCTCCTCCCGGCACCTGGCTCCTGGGTCTTTAACCCTGGACTTGCTGTGTGACCTTGAGCCAGCCACTTGCCCTCTCAGAGCCCTGGTTCTCCCGTCTGTGCAACAGGAGCAGTGACCTCAAGGCGCAGAGGGCTGATGGCCTGCTGGGCCCTGGAGAGCCCGCTCGCTGTCCCCCACTCCCAGATGACCAGTGGCTCTGAGCGGTCGGGCTCTTCCTGGGCGCCCTCCCCAGGCAGTACCTGTTCATGCCCACCCCACACTAGGGATGGTTCCACAGCCAGGCTCCTCTGGGCTAGATCCCCCCAAGATACCAAGACCCCCCAGCCCTGTCCCCACCCCTGCCCCACCTCCTCCGCAGCCCCAGCACACACGCCCTCCCCGCCTCTCCCTGCCACGAGCTCCCCGGTTGGTACCTGGTGCCAGGTGGAGGGTCCTGTAGAGGACCAGCCCGCTGCACCCCCGTTCAGATCCACCTCCAAGGCCAGACTTGGTCCCTGCGCCTGCCAAGCCCGCAGCCTGGGGAGTGAGCGTGGGAGGCGCCCGCTCTCTCCTGTGGCAGCAGCGTGTGGAGCCAGGGGAGGGGCGGGACACCCCCTCCAGCCCTCGCTGGGCTCCTCCCCCAGATGACTATGTGAGTCATGGATTTCTCAGAGGGAGGCAGGAGGAGAGGGCTGAGGGGGGGAGGCTGTGACCCTGGGGGATGCCCATGACTCAGCACCTGGCAAGGGGGACCTCAGCCTCGCCCCTCACCGTCCAGAAACAGATGCCGGGCTTCACGGTGGACGGTGGATGCGGGCCAGGGTACCTCTGCCTCCTCACCTTGCATCTGTCACTCCCCAGAGACCATTATCCCCGAACTTCCCCAGGAGAGGGTTACCATGGCAACAGGACACTCGGATGCTGCCCCCAACCCCAGGCCCTGGTGACAACTGCCCCTTCCTGAAGTCGAGTCCAGCCTCCTTGGCGGCGGGAGGGGGCCGGCGCTGACCGGCAGAGCGGAAGGCAGCCAGGAGGAAGGCGAGAGTCGGGCAGCCTGGCACAAGGCCACACACCACTAGCTGCTGACCTCGCGTCCTCTCCGGGCCTCTGTCAGTCTTCTCGGCAGAGGAGCACAGGTCAGGCTCCCAGGGACCCACAGCTCCAAAGCTCCAAGACTTGAACTGTGGATCCTGAGACCCTGGGGTGTCTAGAAATGGCCTCCTTCAATCTGTGTGCCCAGCAGAGGAGAAACAGAGGCACTGGTCAAGAGTCCATCCCAATGCCTCCAAATGGCCAGAGAGAGGATTCTGGAAATGGGCCACTGTCTCTGCTGGCCGCTCCCTCCTATTCTGGGGTCCACAGCCCCTCTAGAACCTTGGGAGGGGAGCTTCAGATAACCATGCGCCCTACGGAGTGGGAGTCCCTTCTGCCCTCATCCGCACAGTGTGGATGAAGGATTTCCAAGTCACGAGTGCCGTGAGGATTTCACATACAGGGCAAGTGGTAGCCACAACGATGACACTAAGAAGAAGAAAACCAACTATTCCATTTATGGAGCTCCCCTGTCTTCTGGCATCTTCCTCCTGCCGTCTCCACAGTGCCCGCCTGACCCTCAACAAGCTCTCAATAAATATCCTTCAGGAAGGTGATGAAGTTGGAGGGAGAGGACAAGACAGAGACATGAAGCTCACAGAGAACTGACTGCCCAAGGTCACCCAGCTGGGGAGTGGCACGGCTGGGTGGGAGCTGGCAGCCTGGCTCCACAGCCGGTCCTCCTGACCACTTCTAAGTCCAGCCTCCTCGTGCCTCCAGCTGGGGCCTGGACTCCCAGGGGGACGTCAGGGTCCCTCCTCTCTGACAGAGGTCTCTCTGCATTCTAGAAAGGGGTCCTGGGAAAGCTCCCCCGGCACCTGCACATGGCACCAGAGAAAGCCCTCAGGCAGCTGGGATGCTAGAGACCATGCCCCTCACCTGCCTGCTCCAAATCAAGCTGCCTGGTGGGGCGCAGGGAGCCACACGCCAGGGCTTCCAGAAAACCATTCTATGCTCTTCAAAGTCATAGCCCCACTGTCCAGGCTGCAGGCAAATGCCCACCCAAGGCCACAGTGGGCACCTGGCCCCCGTCAGGCCAGCTGTTCCCGCCCAGGGCCTCCATGGGCACAGCCTTATTACCAGGGCAGGAGGGGCCAGCCTACAGGAGACCCACACAGTAGGTCTGCGGGCACAGTAAACAAGAGGACAGAAATGAGTTACCCAGAGAAGGACCACAGTCCCTGACATGCCAGGTCTCTGGACAAGTCGCCACCTCTGAGCCTCAGTGTCCCCAAGGTTGGTTGTTCAGGGCCCAGACAGCAGGTGGCTGAGGCGCTTGGCTAGCAAGGTAGCTGCTTCCCATCTGCCCACAGAAAGCACTGGCCAGCAGGCTCAGTGGAGAGCTGAAGGCACCCCTCTCAGTGCAGATGGGCCCCAGAGCCTGGGGACAGCTGCCACTGGCCACACAGGAGAGGGCTATGGCTCTGCCTACCCCTCCTACCATCCAGCTTCTCAGACCTACTATGTGCTGGGCACTGTGCCAGGCTCTGGGTGCAGGTCCCAGCTCTGAGCCTGGCCCAGGACATGAGCCTGGCTTTCATCTATGATACCTAGGATCCAGTCATTGTCACCAGAAGACCCCTAGAAGGTTCTGCAAGTCAAAGCAGAGAATCCAAATAAATGATTCAATGATCCTGTCTGATATTGGTTCTGGTAACAGGATGGATAGGAACCTGCTGTACCATCAGTATTTGGATCATTCCTACTTCATCACTGCAACCCTGTAACAGGAGCACCACTAGTACGTGGAATGAGATGGCCAGAGACAAGCAGTAACATAGCCAAGGCCACACAGCAGGTACATAGCTGGGCCTCTAGATATGTGCCTTCAACCAAGCACCTAGCTAGTGTCAGGTCCTGGCTACGTAATTTATATTCACCATCTCCATTTACTTTATGACAGTTGCTAGCCCCACTTTATAAAAAGTGGCCCTGAGGCATAGGCAGGACAAGTGGTTTGCTCAGGCCTTCAGTAACAGGAATCCAGGATCTGAACCAGGGGTATTGGTCTCAGAGCCCCTCCTGGCTCTTAAAGGAGACAATTGGGACTTCAAAATACAGAGAGCAGCACCCCAGGTAGGGGGATCAGATCAACAGGAGTGAAGAGGTGGAAGGGGAGCCACTGGGGAAGGAAGAGGGATCTGTCGTGGCAGGAGGGAGCAGATTCTGGAAGACTTGAAAAGTATGGAGTTTGGGCACTGGGGAGCCATAGAAGGTGTTGGATCAGCACTCATAGTGTGGTCCACAGACCCACAGCAGAGCCTGAGAACTTGGTAGGATCTCAGGGGTGCCCTAGGTCTGCTGAATCTGAACCTGTACTTTAATAAGATGCCCAGGTGGTTCTAGTGGCTGGTAAAGCATGAGAAGCCCCAGCCTCTACTCTAGGGGCTGGTACCAGCCTTGGTGGGGTGGGATGGGGGAGGCCAGGGCCAGCTGGGGTCTTGAAGAAGATGGAGCCAGAGTGAAGTTTGGGGAGGAGAATCTGGTCCAGGGGACTAGAAGCAGGGCTGGGACCTCCCCACTGGAACCACACAGAAAAGTGGGCATGAGGGGGAGAGGAGAACATGTCAGCAGCCTCCCTGCAGAGTAGGGGTGTGGGATGGGGTGCAGGTGTACCCCTAGCTGGAAACGCCTCACTGAGGCTCAGCAGAGACAGACTAGGGGTTCCACAGGCCCAGGGAAGGCCATGGGCATTACTGGCTGGCGACAGAGGTCAGAGGTAGGGCAGGAGGCCCAGAAAGCCGAAGGGGTCCCTTCCTTTTAAAGACAGAGGAGAGAAGCAATGAGGCTCTGTGCTCTGTCCAGCTGGCTTCCACTCCAGCTCTGCCAGCGGGGGGACCTGGGCAAGCATCCCTCCCCACCCAGCCCTCAATGGTCAAGAGAGGACAAAAGCAGCAGCACCTAATGGCCCCTACATGAGTCCACACGAGCAAAGGGCATGACTCAGGCCTGTGCAGAAGGAGCTCCCTGATGAGGTCTGCCAGGGCCACCTGCAAAGGCAACAGAGACAGGGCTCCCAGGGAGGGCGGGGAGGTGACCCCAGGACAGAATAAGAGGTAGGTGACCTGGCCACCTGCTGTGACTAAGGTCCAGGCAGAGGCTGGGTGAGGAGGGGACACAACAGGGCTGCAGGGGCCTCCTGCCAAGGTGGCATTTGGGCATGAGCCACCTTACAATGAAGAGCTATGCCCACCCATGCACAGGGTCCTGGGCGATCCCACCTGCTCAGGAGTGGGTTTTATTGGACAACAGAAGTTCAAGTCCAGGCTTCTCCTCTGCCAAGCTGAATGACCTTGGAGATCCTTGAGCTCCCTGCCTGGCTCACAGTAGGTTGCAAGACATGTTGCAATGTCATGAGCATCATAGTCAACGTAAGTGCCACGGGACCGCATTCCACAGCTGGCTGAGTTCTTTCACATCCAGTATCTCCTCTACAAAACAGTGATGACCAGACAGAGAGAAGACCTCCCCACAGCCACCCAGCGATCAGCCTGGGACCCGGACATGTTTCAGCCACCTCCCTGCTCGTTCCCGTGGGAAAGCCTCCTGGCCAGGAACGTAGGGGCTGCCACAGCCCTGTGATAACGCCATCTCCGTCATGCCCGCCCCAGGGCCCAGCAGCGATGGCAGTGCCCATGTGACTCAGCCACCCTCACAAAGCACCCTGTGTGCCCTGGGCCTACCTCCCCCACCCAAGGCCCATCCCCCATTCCCCAGCAGCGGGTGGCAGAGCTGGGAGTCTGAGACAGACACCGGCTGTGGAGAGCAAAAGCCACCTCTGCCCATGTTCATGGGGACTCAAGCCCAGGCTTGGGGTGCAAGGAGTCCAGGCTAGCTCAAGTGACGGAATGGAAGGCCCAGCAACCGAGGGAGCAGGCTGCCCGGGTCCAAACTGTCCTCTGAGGAGACCTTATTTGGAGCGCCAGCACACTGGCTAATCGGAGCAGAGCTAGCCAGGTGCCCCGCCCACATTTACCTGCATCAGGTTTCAAAATGCTGGGGCTTAGGCAAGAGGCACTTCCCCAAAGCCAGAGGGCCCATGTCCACACCTGGTCACAGCACAGTCCTATCTCCACCCCTTCCCCTAAAAGTTCCAGGGAGCCCATGGACCCCATTGCGCTCTCGTGCTGGGCCAGGCAAGGGACTTGCATTTTCTCTCACTAACCTGCTAAGGAGGCCTGGCCCCATTTGCCAGAGGAAACTGAGGCTCAGAGAAGGAGGGAGGCCAGCCCAAGGTCATGAAGGACTGGAGCCAGAATCTGACTTCAAGGCCTCTTTCCCTCACCCCCAGTACCCTCTTCCTGGTCCCAGGGGCATCTTGACCACATGCCAATAAGAATTAACCTTGGGCCTGGCGCTCACAGAGGCAGGTGGTCACCTTGTTCAAGCTCTGTTGGGAGGGGCCACCCCAGAACACAGTTCCTTAGACCGAGTTGAGCCTGGCTATGCCTCGAGAGCAGTCCCCACCCCCACCGACCTCCCCAGGAGGTGGGCACGCCTGGCTGCCTGGCTGCCCAGCTGCCCGAGACAGAAGGTAGACAGGGCCATAGCCTGCTCCTCCTAGGCATGACGGAATGTCTGGCCCTCAGCCCCCTAAAGGCACTTGGCAGGAGGTTGGATCCAGTCAGAATAGGCCTGGAAGGTCATTCTGGCCATGCCCCTGCCTCTCAGCCTTTAGAAATCCCCAAGTCCAGTGCAAAAACCAAGCCCTCTCCAAACCCCAGCCCTGTACCTGCCAGTCTGGGCCCCTCCTTCAATGGGCAGGACTGGGTGTCCAAAGGCCTGGGTTCCTCCAGGGAGACTCCACCCACCTCTGGATATCAGGGTCCCCCTATAGCTCAATGCACTGGGGGGAGGGGGTCAGGATGGGGCTTCCTGCTCTGCCTCTGGTGTCCCAAGAGCAGCCCTCCTGTGGGTGTGGCTCCCAGGAGGACCCCTGCCTGGCGCCTCGCGGGGAGGCAGACTGGACTGCAGAAGCCCCAGTGACGGGGGACCCACGCGGCCCCTCATCAGGATTCCCCAGCACTGCCCCACAGTGCCCTGAATACCAGCCATGGACTCTGGCATCAGATTGTCCTGATGGGACATGCTTCTGTGTTCTTGGGCTTAAAATGGGGAGGGGACCTACAGCCAGTTCCTCTGAGAAGTGCAATGGTGACCTGTCACTCTCCCAGCTTTCCCCGACCCCAACATGGGTCAGGAGCAGAAAGAATCTCAAACTCCCCCATAGGAGACCCATCCTAGGCTAGAGGACCCAGATCTGGCTTGGGTCATCCCAGGTGCTGACACTGAACAGCTGTGCCCTCTGTCAGTGGCTCCCTGGCTTGTGAAGTTTGAGTGACAGCTGCTCAGATGCCAGGCTTGAACCAGGTGCCTCTGATCAGATTGTGTGGCATGGTTACACCTGTGCCAAGGGAGGCAAATAAGGCCCAGAGAGGCTTAGTGTCCACCCATAAGGCAGCCCAGCAGTGTGCAAAGATGGCAAGACTTGCTCCATCTCAAGGGGAACAACGTGCCATCTCACTGCCAGAGTCCCCAGGCCAGATCTCTGCTTTGATCTCCTCCTGTGCCCACTGCCACCCCCAGCCCTCCACACGCACACTCACGGTCGGTACATGTTAAGGTCTTGGCCACGGGAGACCCTCTAGGAAGTCACAGACATGGCGCCTCTGTGTCCTCACCTGGAAACCCGGGCTGCCCCACTTCTCTTGGTAAAACAAAGAGCTAGAATTGAAACTGCCTGTGGAAATCCCACGGAGTGCCCAGCCCCAAGAGACACCCCCAACACCTCCCGGAACCACTGCCAGCCAGGCAGCCAGGGAGCCCTTGGGGTCTCCCACTAAGTGCCCGGGCGCAGCTGGCTCCGGAATGCGTAATGGAGCGGCCGATGACAGCTGCTCATTAGCAGCGGACATGGGGGGCCTGTTTGCTGCCCACACACCCCAGGGAGCCAAGTTGGTAGAGGCGGGGCCTCAACTCCGGCCACCCACCTGGCCTGGCTGGGAGTGAGCCCCTGAGGCAGGCTGCGGCAAGATGGGGCACTGCCACTCCGGTTTTTATTTTCAGACTCCTGCCCCCCATGACACAGGTGCAGGGGAAACGCCCAGACACAAGAAAAGCGGGGGTCCCACTGGAAGACTCGGCTGTTCCTCCCTCAAAGCTCCCTGTCCACCATTAGGGAGTCTCAGTACAGGGCCCAGCCCACAGGGGCTGCTGGGGAGCGGGTGATGGCAGAGGGCCCCTTGGCGGGCAGTGGGCTGCAGCGGGAGATCCAGGCCTGGGCTCTGTTCCTATCCCTGGCATAGTAGGAAGCCTCCCCACCGCCACCTTCCTCCTTGTCAAAACTCAAGGGCCCTCGGCCAACCTGCTCCTGAACAGGTTTCCCAGAAGATCCCAGGAGAAAACAGGCTCAGAGAGAGCACCAGGGAAGCAGGCAGGGGACACCGGCAGGTCCAGGCGTCCTATCCCCCCGCCATGGGCCAGGGGCCAGATTCTTGCTCTCACCCACTTCTCTGAGCACAGTAACACACCTCACACCCCACCAGGGTCCGATGCCCCGTGAGCCTGCCCAGCCCACACTGAGCAGCAGAGTTAACCCCAGAGTGGCCAGGCCTCTGATTCAGTCACTTCCCTTGGGGATCTCAGAGCCCAGACCAGACCAGGCCCCCTCAGGGCAATGCCCCAGACCCCAGGGATAGCCAAGGTCAAGTGGGCCAGGTTGGCGGCCACACCTGCTGACCCCTTGCTCCTGCCCCCACTCTGAGCACAGACTCTCACCAGGTGTAGACCGGGCCTCTGCGCCTGCCTTCTGCCCGCCTTCACCTCCAGCCAGGCACCTAGTCTGAGCTTGTCCAGACTGGTAAATAAGTCTCGCGCCCCAGGTGAGGAAGGCTCTACCTGCCTGGCCAGCTACCTCACTTCCGGCTGCCCCACAGCCTTGAGGCACTACTACCTGCCCCTCCTGCCTTCCCCTGCAGGGGCTGGCCTGGCACTTTGGGGGCTGAATCCCCCGCCCATGACCTCAGCCCTCCATGGATGTTGGAGGAAGCACCAGCTGCTTCTGGACAGGCTGAGAGTCACCTAGTCACCTATTATCTCTGAGTCTCAGCAGCTTGCAGTCCTATCTACAATCGGCCACGCCCCCACCATAAGTTTCTTTCTCCCTCTCCCTGCTCTGGGGCCCCACCTAAATGGGGGCCCAGACCCACCTCCCTACAATAAAACCCAGCAGCTTGCTGGAGGCAGGAGACCAGAGTGGGGTGTGGCAGGAGCGGGGACAGGGGATCCTGCTCTCAAAATGTCCAGCCTTCAGCAGGACATGAAGGCGGAGTCAGACAGGCCAGGTGGGGGCGGGGACAGGAGCTTTTCCTGGGCAGGGGTTGGTGGCAGCTGCCCCAGGTGCTCTGAGAGAGTGCTGAGGGGGAGGGACAGGTTCCATCCCACCACCTCCCTGGCCCACTGGCCCCCTGCCCTGCTGCCCCAGGGCCCCTGCTGCACCCCAAGGCCCCACTTCTGGCCATCAATTGAGGGCGGGTTTTTTCAAAGTTCTCACAGCCAACCTCCTTCCCCTGAAGGTACCTTCAGATTCCCACCCCACCCCCACGTGGGGAAACCCTGCCGAGCCTGGAAGCCATTCCGGCTTCCATGATTCATCCCTCAAAGTCAGTTATCAGGCACCCCTGGGCCAGGTCCCCGAGGGGCTCTATGTACCTGAGTGTATCTCCAGAGCCTTCCCTCGCCTCCTCTGCCCCATCGGGCCTCCCACAGCTACCTGGGACCCATTCCCCAGCGTCAGGATTCTTTCTTCCTTGGTCTGTCCTCAAACAGAACCGCAATGCAGGGACCCGGTGCAGAAAAAGGACGGTGACTGGTGGGTGAAGAAGGAAATTTGGGAAGAAGGGCTGATGGGCAGATGGCAGGCAGGCTGGACAGGTGAGTGGAGGCAGCCACACCTCTGGCTTGTTGAGGACCCACTGTGAGCCAGGCCCTGTGCTATGCACCAGGAGACAGAGCAAACCAAGCACAAAGATCTCTGCCTTGAGCTGCCGGGAGGCGGACGATGAATTAATTATTAATAAGCAAACCAATATGAAATCTATCCAGACTATGATAAGAACTACGGGGCAAAATAAAACAAGAAAAGAGGAGAGAGTCCTCACAAGAGGCCGTTAGAGTCTCCCAGAAGCAGCCCCTTGCCCAGCAGGAAGCTCTACGCCTCCCAACCAGCACAGATGGGATATCAGGAGTGTCAAGAGAGGGGTCCAAAGGAAGACAGCCTGACTCCTAGGTCCTGAGTTTCCCCACGGCCCCAGAGAAGCCACCCACTCTGATGAGGACATGGGATTGTCCCAGTGACTTCCTATACAACCACTGGTGACTCCTGGCTTTTGACAGCCATGCCACACGTCACTACTCCCCTGCCCTCGAGGCCCCTGGCAGGCATGCAATCCCCAAACTGTCACTCAGGAAGCAGGGATTAGGGCTGGAGCCCCAGATTTGGGTCCTCTTTTGCTGAGTGCACTTGAGGCAGTTGCTTAACCTCTCTGTGCCTCAGGTCATCTATCAAATGAGGACAAATGCCTTTGCCCTACTTGCCCTCCAGAGGCAAAGGGAGTCCATTTTGGCATGCCCAGCCACAGCAGGTGCCTGAGGAGCATTTGTGGGGCTAGGGGTTTGTCTCTAGGACCTCTCCATCCTTCCCCTGGGATGAGGGTTAAATGCACGAGAATGTCCACGTCTCACCTGATGGCCGCAGAACCCATCCCAGTAGCTAAAACCTCCAGCCAGGCTGTGCTGAACCCATGCTGTGGATCAGACCATTTTGACTTCTTCCGAGGCAGGAACCACTTCATACCGTGAGTTTGCGGATAAGGAGTAGCGGCGTTAAGGAGTGGGACCGAGGTCACGTCCATGCAGTCTGACTTCAGAACTCCCCCCAGGGCCCTGCCTCACCCTGCCCCCTTTACCCCCACTCGTGGGGGAACCTCAGAGAATGCAGAAGCTTCCCTGAGAGCCACGGAAACTCCACCCTGGCATCCTGGGCTCCCGCAGGACCCAGGCTCATCTTCTACAGCCCTTCGAGAGCTAGGAAGGCCCACAAGGTCAGGGGCGGGCTCCCCGTCCCTGAGGGAAGCCAAGCAGGCCCTGAGCTGGGGCACTGCAGAGCCCTCTGTGAGGAGGACCGTACAACCTCCAAGATGGCTTCCCATTCACGGGTTAATCCACTTGGCCATTGTCTTACCACTTCCTGCATTCATGCACTGAACTAATATTTGCCTGGGAACTATGACCAGGACCAGGACGTATGTTTTAGAAAACAAACTTTCCCTGGCGTTGACAGCAGAGGTGCATGGGGTGGGGGGGATACTGGCCCAGCCCCACCTGCTGGTCAGTTCACCCCTTCGCCTGGCCGTCCTGTCTGCACAGGGCTGAAGCCCACCCCTGTTGGGAGGATTGAATGGGAAAATGCTGAAGTGACTCTCTCCCGTCCTCAGCACAGCCTCTCTGTTGAATGGAGTTGGCCTCTGTTCCTTCCATTAGGACAATGGGCAAACCCTCCTCCTTTTTGGCCACTTCTGGAGGAAGGTGGTCTCCACGGCCAGATGCCAATGTCCAAGCCCACAGCTCTGGAGTGGAGCCCTGCGATCAGCCCCAGCAGCCTCCCTGTGCTTTCAAAATTGTACCTACAATCCCAGCCACGAGGGAAGCTGAGCTTGGAGGATCACAAGTTCAACAGAAGCAAGATCCTGTCTCAAAATAAAAAGGCTGCAGATGCAGCTGGGTGGCAGGACACTTGCCTAGTACGCACAAGGATCTGGGTTCAATCCCCAGCACCGCCAAAAAATCAAATCAGTCTTGATTTGCAAGGGGTTGAGGGAACCCTTGGCGTTACCTTGCCCTTGTTAAAGTCACGGTTAAGTTCATTCCCCACTCTGCATCCTTTGGTCTCGTTCAAGTCCAGCCTTCCACGTCCTGCCAATGCGTGGTCATCATCTGTGTCTTGTCTGGGGCCAAGAGACAAGATTCCCACCCTGGATCTGTCACTCACCAGTGTGGTGCTGAGCAAGTCAGGGCCCTTCTCAGAGCCTCAGAATTGCTCGTCTATGAAATGGGGACAATAGAAGGGCCCCTGCTGAAGTGTTTTCAAGTGGATCACATGAGGACCTTTGGGGCAGGGGCAGGGACCTCCGGGAAATGCACTGTTTCAAGAGAAGGCTCACATGACCGTCCCAGCGGCTCTGAGCAAGGGCTGTTGTCATTTTACAAATGAGGAAACTGAGGGCGACCAAGAGCGAGGTACCCAGGCCTCCATGAGTCAGTAGCACCAGGCCACATCCTCGGTGTTCCGTGCTGCAGCAGGAGCTCTCCGTGAGCGGCGCCAGGTTTGCTCTCCAGGTTTGCTCATGTCTCAAGTTGACTGAGTCTTTTGGGGTCAAGATGGAGGCCACTGAGTCACCGCCTTCAGGGGCATTTCCAGCCCCTGGGCATCTTATCTGGGCCTCCCCAGGCCTCCTGGGAGTCAGCACTCATCCTGGCCCAACTGAACACAGGAAGCAGGTGAAAACCAAACACCAAGACTGTGGGGCAGGGGAGGGGCCCAGAACGGGCAGCTCAGGCAACAAAGAAAGCAGGACATGAGGAACCACTCTAGCCAGGCGATCAGGGAGGCCTCATGGAAGAGGTGACTTTTGTAATAAGGTGCTGGTGAATAGGGAAGATCCTGCCTTGGGGGAAGCACACCTTGGCACAGCACACCAGGCAGGAGGAACAGCATGTGCAAAGGCTCAGGGTGGGGGTGGGGGCTGTGTGGAGAAACCCGTGACCGGGAAGTGTGGCTGGAGCGTGAGAAGGAGAGAGAAGAGACTAAGGAGCAGGATGGTGGAGGCAGGAACAGAGGCACATGCGCTGTAGTCCCAGAGCAGGTTGACCTCACCAGATGCTGAGGGGATCGATTTACACTCAAGGAGAGCAGCTGGAGGACCCAGCCTGGGTCAGAACTGGAGGAGCAGCTCCCTGCATCCTTGGCGGCTGACACCACAGGGTCCTAACAACCAGAGTTAAGAGAGGGCCAAGCCGGAGCCTGGCAGAAGTAACCCCTCCCAGGACAGAGGGTAGAGCAGCTGCCCACCCTCATCCTGGGCAAGGAACGACTCTAGTCCACCCAGAGCAGCTGGAGAGCAGGGTTTCTCCACCCGCAGGAGGCCTGTCCCTACCTGCCCATCAGGCCTCTGCAGCCTTGAACACCTTGACCCTGGGCAGGCCAGAGTTGACGCTCTGGCCTTCACCAGTGATGGGCTGGCAGATGCTAACAACAGGCTCTCCAAGTGTTGTTCTGGTGTGACTGCTGATGTTTCCACTCCCAATTTCATCAAGTAAGATGAAAGCGAAAAAATGAGGATCTATGTGGGAACTTCGTTTATAGTGATGTGCACAATTTTTTGCTGAATTGGGAATAGAATTCAAAATAAAAAACTTGGCTGAATCAGAACCTCGAGTTTTATTTTTCGGTGTGTTATTCATGATGCGCTGCAGACGTGGTGCCTGTGTTAAATGTGCTGTTAATATCTTCTGCCCTGCCACTTCCTCCAATCTGTTCAGCAAAACAGTAAATTTATGTCACTTGCAGATGTCCATAGTGTAAATATTACCCTCAGAGCCAATTTCAAGATACCAAGCATCAAACACAGAACTGGGAAAAGATGCCCAGTGGATCAATGTTATCTAGTATTTCTACTACGACACATCTGAGGTGCCAGGGTTAGGACTCAGCATATGGATTGGCAGCAAGGGGCGACAAGATTCACAGGGTGTCAACCTATGACAATCGATTGTTGCAAAATGTGGTAATTAGGAAGTGATACATTTGAAGTATTTATCACATTGTAAAATATAATTCAATTGTGTTTATATAATTTAATTTGGAGGGGAGGTACTGGGGATTGAACCCAGGGGCTGAGCCACATCCCCATCCCTTCTTATATTTTATTTAGAGAAGGGTCTCATTGAGTTGCTGAGGCTAGCTTTGAACTTGCAATCCTCCTGCCTCAACCTCCCACACCGCTGGGATTACGGGCATGTGCCACCGCACCCGGCTTGTAATTTAATTCTTAATAGTGACTGTGTATAACAGACAACTCACAAAATGTCTAAAAATGGAATCACCAGTTCCAGTAAGCCAGGACCAGTAGACTGCAACCTACTGCTGCCCCTGTCCTCCCCTCAGCCCTCTCCTGAGAACCCAGCCTACTTCCTCAGGCTCAGATGAGGACAGGCCAGGAGAGCTGGGTTATGTTCTATGCATCTTCTATGCATCTTCTCTGAACCCCAAAAGCCTGCTCTCCTCCTCGAAGAAAAGACTGCTCTGGTGACAGTCCAGATGCCCAGTGCCAGGACGAAGCTCAGAAATTGCAGCCTGGTCTGTCCCTCTCGGGTGACCAGCTATCTCATTTTGCCTGGGACTGTCCATGCCTTAGCAATAGAAGTTTTGCATTTCAGGAAACCCCTTGGTCTTGGACAAACTGGAACAGTTGGTCACCCCCACCTTGTAATCATGTATGCTCGTGACAAAAAGAAAATACTTAGGATGCTAAAATCAGTGTAAATAAGCAGAAAACAAAGGTGGTGTCTCTGTCAGTCTCGGGGATCTGTCCCTGCTCCGAGGCGGGGCCGGTACCTGAGGACTGCTTGGACAAACTCTGAGTGGCACGTGGGAGGGATGGTGTCAAATTTGCAATTCTGGATCAAGCCCCATGGTGGCAGGGTTGGGGACAGGTGGCAAGGAGCAGCAGCCCTGAGAGGGTGAGAGAGGACCCTGGAGCTGGGTTCAAGTCCTACCTCTGCCACCCACTAGCTGCTTGACCTTGAGGAACTGACCTAGCACTCTGCATCTGTTTACCCATCTGGAACATGTTCCTTCTCCACAGGGTGGTTGTGGAGTTTCACCGAGGTCGACCTTGGAAAGCACAGTGTCCCTGCTTTTTCTAAGCCTTGGGTGATGCTGTCAGGAGGCAGAATTGTGGGTGCTTCTTTATTTTTTTTCTACCACAGAATTATTTCCACTGTGGCTGCTCCAATACCGTGTGCATAGTCAAAACAAAACAAAAGTCATGAGTATCTAGGTCCATCTCTGTGTATAAATAGAGCCTGAAACCAAATTTGGAGCTGCAGTGGGGTGTGTGGGGGGCATGTGGGGGCTGCATCTGGTCACTGATGCCAGCTCTGAAGCCCATCACCCCGAAGATGCATCCGCAGAACAGCTGACTAGAGAGGCAGCGGGGCCTCCCCGAGGCTACCCGAACCCACACCACAGCTGAAACCCAAGCAGGCAGTCCGACAGCTGAGGAAACAGGAGGCGGGTGAGTGTGGCTAAGTCAGAGAGGGTGTCTGGGTCTCCAGAACAGCCCAGCACAGGCCTGGTTCAGACCCTGCCTCCGCATCTGACACAGATTCTATTCCTGCCATGGAGCAGCCTAGTTACTTGGCCCCAAAGGAAGGAAACCTTGCCCCATGACACAGAAGAGGCACCCCCCACCCCCACCCCACCAGTTGGTGGGAATAAGGCCCTCTGGGTTTCCACCTGCCACGGGTCCCATCCCAATAATTAGTTCATCTAGGGCAGGGGGAAGCCTGGGAGGTGGCAGGTGCAGAATTTAAGGAGGCACTGCCCTGCCCTTTAACCCATCTGTGACTGGGCGGGGGGACGACTCTGTGGTTATCCCATCTTATAACAAAAAAAATTTTGTTTAATTAATAAAAATTTGAAAAGAACAAAGGTCAGAGAGCTAAGGTTATTTGCCCCGGAAAGTGGCAGAGCCAAGATGAACCCAGGCCCCTTAGCCTCTGGCACTTAGTGACTTAACTATGGGCCCTGCCCACTCCTCCCTCCTTCCACCGCACCCCTGGCCAGTCCTCAGGTGGCCAGCCTGGCAGAAAGGACACTGAAGCTGAGTTTGGAAGCTGGAGCTGCGGTCTCGACTCTGCCCGGCTCCCTGGGCAGGCCCTGCTTCTCTCCAGCCTCGGTTTCCTCATCTGCAGGAGCTGGCGGCCATGCTGCAGGAGGGCTCAGACTGCAGTGGCCATGGGGCTGGGAGCAGGGCAAGCGAGGCCAGGGAAAGTGGGGGAGGTCAAGGAACTGGGGAACAGGGTGGGGGAGTGAGCTGGAGGACACCGCCCATTCAGTGAAGTCCCTTAAAGGAGTGTCCAGGGTGGCCTGATCCTGGAGTTTTCAATATTACCCAGAAATGTCATATTTGTAAACTCCTCATTGTCAAAAGTGGAAAATCAAATGAAGCCTGTCGATGGCCAGATAGCACCCATGGGACTCTGTGTTGAATGCTTCAGGTGCTCCGCCATGTCCACTTGTCCCCCTGTAGAAACAGCAGCTCTGGTTTTCAGCTGGGCTGGTGGCCCCAGGACAGAAATGCCATCCTCTAGCTTCCCTCACAGCCAAGTGCGGCAAAGTGGCCAAGTTCTGGAGCACAGGCAGTGACAGGGAGCAGGGTCAGCAACTTTGGGATCACACCCTTCCAAGGAAGAGACACACCCGTCCCTGACTGGCTGACCAGAACAAGGGCACAGTGTTGGTGGCCATGGACCTGGGTGCAAGCCACCTGGAGGTGGACAAGTGAAAGAGGGAAGGGTCCTGGGTTCCTGCTGGCCTGAGCCACCACACCCCCCAGACCATTCCATGAGAAGAAGGTCCCCTTCTTGTCCATACTGTAGTGGTGCCCATGTAGCATGGCCCTTCGAGAGATCTTTCTAGGGTTTATATTTATTATTTATTTGTGTGTTTGTTTTTGCAATGCTGTGGGTCAAACCCAGGCCTTGCCCATGCTAAGCAAGTGCTGCACCACTGAGCCAGCCATAATTCTAAACCCAGAATCCTCCACCCCCACTCCCCTGCCGTAGACCCATTTTACAGGTGGGAAGAAAAGTGTGTGTGACTTAATGAGAAAACAGCCTAAGGGCAGACACAACACAGATAGGACCCTGTACCTCACAGACAGCTGCAAGGAACACACCGTCTAGCAGCAAAGGTGCTATTGGGTTGGGGACAATACCACCCAGACCCTCTCGGGGGCTGCTGTGTGGTGGGCAAGGAGCCCCTTCACTGTCCAGGGAGCCCCAGACTTGACATTCCTTTTGTCCTCTGCTCTCCCATTTGCCCTGCTTCTCCTGAGGCTGCAGAGGTCTCCAGGACACGTCTGGGTCCTTATCCCGTGACCGCTCTGTCAAATCACTCCCCTCTCTGGGCTCCTCACCTTCTAGACCCAAGACCTCCCACCGCCATCTCTGATTTAATTGGTTCCGGATGGTGCCCAGTGTTGGTCACTGTATGTGAAGTCCACCCCGACCAGGTGACTCTGGAGTCAGAGAACGGAAGGGTGTTAGGCATTAGGTGCCAGCCCTCCCCCAGCCGCAGCGACCACTCAGCCTCCCCACTGGAGACGCAGGGCTATAGGGACAGTGATCTGGAAGGCTGGGTGTGCAGGGGACCTTGAGGGTCAACGCCTAGGCCCATGGGTGGTGGAGAATAAAACCCTTCAATAGCCAAACGCTGGGAGGCCACACCTGCTGCTCAGCAAACACACCTGCCTCCGCCTCTGGGCAGCAGGAGGCCTCAGCCCAGCCTCCAGCAGGTGCTCAGCCAGGGCCACCCCAGCCATCTTGAGCCTGTGCAGCTGAGAGAGGCCCCGTGGGCCAGGGGTCCTCCTGTGGCTGTCACAGAAACAGCCTGGCCTTACAGCCATGCCACAGGGCCCTCCCTCCATCACCAACTGGCAATGACCTTGAGCCTCAGTCAGCCTAGTCTTGGCAAAAGTGCTGCCAAGTGCCCAGCCCAGGTCCAGGCTGCAGCCAGCGTAGCAGCCTGTTACTAAGAAGCAGAAGAAAAGGAAGAGAGAAGGGAAAAGATAAGCTGAGTTTTCTTTTTTTGAATGCTTTCAGGAGTCAATAGATAGTGCTCCAAGTTAATAAATCAAGAAATAACAGGGTAGGCCTGTTATTTATGGCTCTGGAAATAACCACCACATGAACCTGTTAGAGGAGATTGACCATGGGAGGGGGCTTGCAGGGAACTTGTGTCTTCAAAAGTCTGTTTAGTAGAGGTTATTTATTTTTTAATAGTGATTTGGCCTCTCCAGTGTTGATTTGAGAGGTCACCACCACTACCAGGAGTATTTGGGGCCTACAGGGCCATATGCAAGTGCTCAGGATGTGGAGTCAGGTTGCCAGCGTCAAATCCTGGCTCTATAATGTACTAGCTGTGCCGCCTTAGGCAAACTACAGAACCACTCTGTGCCTCAGCTTCCTCATCTATAAAATAGGTTTAATAACAATTTTATATTCTTCATATATACAATAAACAGTAGCTGTGAGGCACGATTTTTAACATAATAAAACACATATAGGCAATTGTTTTACAAAAATAAAATTAGTATGTTATACATAGTTTTTGCATCTTCCTTTCCTTTCTCTTTCCAAGATATAATTCCAGGTCAGTACCTATAGTTCTATTCCATTCTCCCCCACCCCAGCACTCCTATCCCAATACTGAGGATTGAACTTAGAGGTGCTTGCTACATGCCCAGTCATTTTTAAATTTTATTTTGAAACAGGGTCTGGCTAAATTGCTGAGGCTAGCCTCAAACTTGTGATCCTCCTACCTCAGCCTCCTGAGTTGCTGGGATTACAGGCATGCACCACAGAAACTTGCTATTCCATTCTTCTACAATGATGCAAGTATTCCATTGCACAGAATGTAAAGTTAGGCAATGTCCATTTTTAGTGCAATACATGTTGCAGTAATTAATTTATATTCTGGGGTACACATGTAGCTATTTCTGACAGGTTCCTAAGAGAGAGATTGTGCCATAGTCGGTGACACATATCTTTAACCCTAGTGACTTGGGAGGCTGAGGCAGGAGGATTATGAGTTTGAGGCCATCCTGAGTAACTTAGTGATACCCTTTCTCAAAACAAAACAAAAAGGGCGGGAGATATAGCTCAGAGGTAGAGTATCCCTGAGTTCCATCCCCAGTACCAGAGAGAGAGACAGAGACAGAGACAGAGAGACAAAGACAGAGAGAGAGATTCTTAGGTACAGAATTTGTGCAATTAAACATTTTATTGGTGCACCTTTAAAAGTACTACCAGAGCTGGGTGCGGTGGCTCAAGCCTGTAATCCCAGCACTTAGGGAGGCTGAGACAGGAGAATCGTGAGTTCAAAGCCAGCCTCAGCAACAGCGAGGCGCTAAGCAACTCAGTGAGACCCTGTCTCTGCATAAAACACAAAACAGGGCTGGGGATGTGGCTCAGTGGTTGAGAGCCCCTGAGTTCAATCCCCAGTACCAAAAAAAAAAAAAAAGTACTACCAGTATAAAAAGTCACACCAATACCATATAAAAGGTTCCATTGCCCTATACCCACATTTCTTTTTTTTAATTTTGGCTCTTTGGTAGAAGGCGAACTCATTGTTTTAATGTGCCTCTCTCTATTTACAAGTGCAACTCAATATCTTTCCACAAATTCATCATCCATTTTAATTTCTTCTCCTGCAAAACAAATATTTGTATCCTTTACTCACTTTTAATTGGACTTTTTATAATTTTTCTACTAATTTATAGAACCTCTTGCATATTACAAATCTTGATTCTTTTTGGGGGGGGAGGAGTACTGGGGATTGAACTCAGGAGCACTCGACCACTAAGCCACATCCCCAGCCCTATTTTGTATTTTATTTAGAGACAGGGTCTCACGAAGTTGCTTAGCACGTTGATATTGCTGAGGCTGGCTTTGACTTGAGATCCTCCTGCCTCAGCCTCCCAGGGCCACTGGGATTACAAGTGTGTGCCACCGTACCCAGCCTCTAAAAACCCTAATTCTTTTATTTTATTTTTTTTAATTTTTAAAATTTATTGTAATTACGTATACATGATTCATTGTACACAAATGGAGCACAACTTTTCATTTCTCTGGTTGTACACGATATGTGCAGTCATACATGTACCTAGGGCAATGATGTCCATCTCATTTCACCATCTTTCCTGCCCCCATGACTCCTCCCCTCCCCTCCTTCCCCTTTGCCCAATCAAAGTTCCTCCATTCTTCCCATGCATCCTCCCCCATTATGGATCAGCATCCATTTATCAGAGAGAAAACATTCGGCCTTTGGTAAAAACCTTAATTCTTTAATAGGCATGAGACAAATATTTTCCCATGGTCTTCTGCATACAATTTAGTGAAATTCTTGGTGTGCCTTTGATCATGAAAAATTTTTATGTTATTATAGAGTCAAATATAATAGACCTTGTGGTTTTCATGTCTTACTTTGAAAGACTTACTTTGGAATTTATTTTAAATTCTCTATATTTTCCTTATACAGAATAGTTTCACATTCAGCCTATTGTCTCCAGTCGGTCTGCAGAGCTTGTGAGTGTGTACATGGTGTGAGGTAGGATCTAACTTTCTCATTTGCTTCTAAATGCACAACCAGTTGTCCCAACATCATTTACAGATAAATCCACCCTTTCCTGTCTGACTTGTTATCTTTCTGCCACATGCACGTGGCAGAGCTCTAAAGATTGGCTTTGAGAGCCGCTGAGATGACAGCTGAATGACAGCTGGCACTTACCACAGTGCAGCCGAGTTCAGGACTCAGCACCCATAGCTACAGGTACACATTAGTGCCTTTGGTTTGGACTTTATCTTCAAAACAACTTTGCTTACCCCAAATACAATTTCCACATTTGGCATGTACAGGTTGATAACTTTGGCAAGTGAGTATACTCTTGTAACAAACACCCCGATGATACAGAACATGTCCTTTTTCCAGAAAGTTCCTTTGTGCCCCTTGGCAGTCTCTCACCTACTTCCATCCTAGACAACTACTATTATTTTAAACCACATGTATGTAGTACATTGATAACATTTTCAGAGAAATAAATAACCCAGCTGCAGTACAGGCCGTTGGCTGAGGAGGAAAGCCAACTTCCCCTAAGGGAAGGAACTTCTCTCATGGGGCTGACAAACACCTGCCTGGACACAGGGACAACGCAGCCCGGATCTCCCCCACTTCAGGCCGGCAAGTTCCACTCCAAGTCTAAACATCAAGTCTGCCAAATCTGTACCTAAGCTTTTCTTCTAGATCAATTGGTCTTGTTATATTGAATTCAAAATGATTGCTTTCAAAAGAGAACACAATATCCTTGCATGAAATGACCTGGGCACACATCACAATTAAAGAAGTGCTATTTGTAGCCGGGTGCGGTGGCTCACGCTTGTAATCCCAGCACTTAGGGAGGCTGAGACAGGAGAATCGTGAGTTCAAAGCCAGCCTCAGCAATGGTGAGGTGCTAAGCAACTCAGTGAGACCCTGTCTCTACATAAAACACAAAATAGGGCTGGGGGTGTGACTCAGTGGTCGAGTGCCCCTGAGTTCAATCCCCAGTACAAAAAAAAAAAAAAAGAAGTGCTATTTGTGATACCAAAATAAAAAATTAAACTCCTGGCTGGGGGGTGTAGCTCAGCGATACAGCACTTGCCTAGCATGTGTAACCTCCTGGCTTCAATCCCCAGCACCTCAAAAAAAATTAATCTCCTATTCCACCTTAAATCATATTAACATTCCCTCAGGGGATAGCCACAGACCTGGGAGAGAGAGGTGAGCCTCTGCACAATTCCGAACTTCCTTCTGGAGGGAGACTGGTGCAGGGGTTGGGGGGGGCAGGCCAGGAGAGGGTGAGGCCATGGGGAGGGGGAGGGGGAGGGAAACAGGCTCTTAGCTCCTCAGTTCTGGGGCCTTTCAGCTATGAAGAGGTTTCTGAGGGGATCACTCAAAAGGGAAATACCTTTGGAATCAAGACAGATTGGGATCCATTTCTACTTAGTTATGTGACGTTGGGGAAGAGAACAAGTTTTCCAGCCTCAGTTTCCTCAATTAAAATGGGTATTCTAATCGCACTTCATTGTAAGGACCGAAAGACACGGGTTTGTAAAGCATACTGCCCAGCCCCGGGTTGGCTTTCCAGAAACGAAAGCCTTTCATTCTCCTAGGATCTTGAAGAATGTGAACCCACAGATATCTGCTTTTGTTAAAATAAAATCGTCCCCACTAAAAGAAGTGACTCTGACAGTCACCAGTTTTATTGATTAATTGCTCATTAAAGTCTTCATGTTTTGCTAATAAGAACGATTAACTGCCTGAAGGCTCAGAGTCCTAACTAAATAACTACTTCGGGGATTGGCCTGGAGTCAACCAGGACCTGTGGAAACCCCAGCCACAGAGGAGACCACCGGCGCCTGCTCCAGTCCAGCCTCCACCAAGGCCCAGCTTCCTCTGGGGGTGGAGGCCCTGGGGGTGCAAGGGCCTGGGAGCCGACTCCCACCCCTGAACCTGGCAGAGGCAGAGGGGACTTTGGTGGACTGGAAATTACTCAGCAGTACTGAGCACCCACCCTGTACCAGGTCCTGGGTGAATGGTCCTCAGGAATCCTGCCAGTCCTACCGGTGGCTGTGCTGCTCTCTGCAGCCAGGTGGGGAACATGAAGCCCAGAGAGGTCAGGCAGCAGGAGGTCCAGTCCTTGTTCCGGTGTCTACATTCAGCACTGCCTTTCTCCTGGGTGGGAGCAGGTGGAGACCGGGGCCACACACGAGCAGGGACCATCAGATATTTGCCTGACAGGCAGGGCGGGAGGAGACGTTAAGACTTATCTACACTGCCCTGTCCCCTGTCATTGAACTGAGACCCAGAGAGAGGCAGAGGCTGGCTGGAGGCAGAGGCTGGCCGGAGGCCAGATCCCAAGTGTGTTGTCTTGGCCTGGGGATGCAGGACTGAGGAAGGCCTGGAGGCCCGGAAAGGGAGGCCAGCCTACCTGAGGCTGCCTAGCCCAAGCAGGGTGACAAATTCTCACCCAGGGTGTCGTCTACCCCTCCCTATGAGAAGCTGCCAACCCACGCGTGATATTGGGTAACACCTGTCTAAGTGCCTTGGGCGTGGTGACAGCTGAGGCCCCGTTCTCAAGCCTGTGGTTTGGGGAAAGCATCACATCATTGTTGCCCTGAACGACCCTCTGAAGCTCTTGAGTCACTTCAGCAAACTTGACTCTCGAACTTGGGGCTGGCCAGACAGAGCTGGAGGCAGGTGGAGGGAGGACCAGCCCTTCCTCTTGGTTCACCAGTGGGAAATAGAAACCCAGAAAAGAACAGACTAGGCCGCAGGCGCACAGCCTCTGTGGTGGCAGAACTGGCCATAGAACCCTGGAGTCCCTGTTCCAGGCCAGGGAGCCAGTGGCTGGCCAGGCAGCCATGGCTGAATCCCTGCTCCCTCTGGGTCTGTTTCTCATTTGTAAAATGAAGAGCCAGGGTAACGTCCCATTCATGATTCTATGCTGATGACCTTGGGAGGTGCATGAGACAATCTTTACCATCCCATTTATAAAAACAAGCAGATTTTATAGTGCCTGCTACATACCAGCCCTCTCTTGAGGACATTATAACCATTAACCATAAATTCTCCTGTCAACTCATGAGTAGTTCCTACTGATCATTCCCATTCTACAGATCTAGAAACTGAGGGATGGAAAAGTTAGGTGACTGTCCAGGGTCATAAACATGGGCAGCTGGGGATCCTACCCACCCAGGTGACGGGAGTTCCAGCTTGTAACCAGTCACTTCACTGCCTCACTGCCTACCACCAGGAGGGGGAGGCAGGCGGGCCTCAGGGCAGCTGTCAGGGCCAGTGGGTACAGGAGAGGTCACTGAGATGTGCCCACCTGACCACCTCCCCAGGAGGAGAAGGTGTCTGACACTGCCCGGCTTCTCCTCTGCCATATCTCACTCACTCACTCCTGTTCACGGCATCTGAGGTCACATTGTCCCCACCACGGTTCATGGAAGTGGTGACAAGCTCTGGGCTGGACATGAATGGAGACCAGTATGGTTCAGAGGCTGTTTCCCCTTCTGGGACGCAGCACAGAAGGGTCACTTGAGGGATGTGCCCCCTCTGAACCTCAAGCTCAGGGAATCTACAACTGATCTCAAGACTTCCGCTTCCAGTGATGGCAGACTTCCTTCTCCTACTGAACATGGTGGAAAATGCTGAGTCAAGTCTGTTGGTGTTGAAGGAGAACCAGCAGGCTAAGTCTGAGGGGAAGAAGTCAAACCCACAGAGGTGAGCAAGTAATGAAGCCACCAGGCCACCTCCGTAGCAAGGCCTTTGTGCCCTAGGTTAGGGGACCTTCAGGGTGAGCAGGACAAAAGTCAGGGCTCAGGTCCAGACAAGGGAAGGGGGTCTTAAAGCAGACCCACGCCATCCATGTAGGTGGGCCCTCTCAGGGAAAGGAAAACCCAGAACTAATGCCCTGGGGTCCCAGAGAGAGGCTTGGTACTGAAGCGGAAGGGGAAGGAGCTGTTCTGAGAAGTGGTGGCCACAGAACCCTCAGCACACTGCCACACAGGAGCCACGGCCTGAGGAGCCCAGTTGCTGCAAGCTCTGGGCTGGGTCTGAAATGTTTCCATCTGTCGCAGCTCTCTTCAGAACAAAGGCAAGACTCAGGGGGTTTGCATCCATCCAGGCCTCGGGGGACCCCACAAATCATCTTAAAAACAATGGCCACTCTTAGCGGGGTGTGGTG